>MU755905.1:32965-100907 GCA_026770625.1 Nicotiana glauca | reverse complement strand
TTCAAAAGCTCTAAGTCCAACCTTGAAATAATACCTTAAAAGATAAAATTATGAATTTTTTTAAGAAATATTTATAAATTACATCACAATAAGTATATTTTTATATTAAATATATCTCAAATTTCTATATATGTAATGTCGGGTTGGTTTGGTTTCGGTTTGACTTTCTTTAGTTAAAACCAAACCAAACCAACTATGGTCGGATTTTTTTTTCCAACACCAAACCAAATCAAACCAAACCATGGTCGATTTTTTTTTCTCAGTTTGACTCGGATTATCGGGTTGGTGCGATTTGTCGGTTTCGTTTGTACACCCCTAATAGTAGGAATTGGAGAATGATAGTAGGACAAAGAGGAACAAGTTCTTAATAGTGTGCCTTTCAGATTATTATTTGGACTAGGACACTGACAGCATAAATAATACTATCAAATATCAATAGCCAATTCGATGAATTCAAAATTGCTTTAGTGATGCCACGGGAAAGAAAGCAATCATGTGCTCACGAATAGTCCAACTTTAAGTGCCTTACAAAGTCTGCACCAAGTAGAATTGCTTTGTATTTGAGATCTATGTTATTTATTCTTACCACCGAGCTAAACGGTCAGGAAAAGAACAAGTAAATGTTTTTCTGATACATCAAGCCTAGTCTTCAAATTATGTACCTGGCGAGCCTTGAAGCAGGAGTATTTATAGACATACAATATTTTATTATATTTAAATCCATAAGATATTAAGATTTAATATATTTTCGTTCAAAACAAAAGATATAGGTTAATATAATTGGATCAGTTACTTAAAGTCCATAAATATTAGTTGGGCTAGACGATTTAGTCGGGCTACAAGTGATGAGTCCACTTTATTAGACGTAATATATCATATTTCCAGAGGCCCAGTTTGGTGCCACATGTCAAATGACGTGGTACCCAAACTCAAATGAAAGAGCAATAGGATCGTGCCACGTATTAAAATGATAAGGCATGCCAAGTCAAATTAAAGAACCAATAAAAGTGTGCCACATATCCAAGTGACATGTTCTGGCCAATCAAATACGGCCTAGTTACGCTTCAATCTGATTGGTCAAAAAGAGTTTGTTCTCATCACAACTCTTCCCTTTCCCAAGACCACAACTATAAATAGGGGTCTTCATAACTCAGAAAAGACAACAAAAGTTATAACTAGAAGCAAGAGAGAGCTCATGGATCAAACATGCACCGAAAATTTCTCTACTTCAAGCTTCATGCAATCAAGTGCAAGTCCAAGAAATCAAGTTCAAGCTCAAGAACGAAGAACAAATCAAGGTTCAAGGAGTAGGAGTTCATATCAAAGCTCATGCTAGTTGAATTCAAGATTATTATTCTGCGAAACAAATATAGATGCAAGATCAAGCTGAAAGACAATTGAATTTATTTACTACTTGATAGAAGAATTAGAGGATTCATCAAGATTGTCACTCATATTATATGAAATCAAATACTACGATTGTTGCAATATTTTTCGATCTCGATTATTTTTTCTTGACGCAAATTATTGTCTACGGATACTCCAAAGATTCATCGAATATGCACTTTTCGTGATTGGACCTCTTTTCCTTTTTGTTTTGAAGGTAATGGTTGTCTGTATTAATCTTAACCATAATACTCGAATCCAGATATTGAAGTCTAAATACCACTAATGAAAGAATCTTAATATAAATAGCTAAGGGTGTATAAACGAAACCGACAAACCGTACCAACCCGATAATCCGAGTCAAACCGAGAAAAAAAATCCGACCATGATTTGATTTGATTTGGTTTGGTGTTGGAAAAAAAAACCCAACCATAGTTGGTTTGGTTTGGTTTTAACTAAAGAAAGTCAAACCGAAACCAAACCAACCCGACATTACATATATAGAAATTTGAGATATATTTAATATAAAAATATACTTATTGTGATGTAATTTATAAATATTTCTTAAAAAAATTCATAATTTTATCTTTTAAGGTATTATTTTAAGATTGGACTTAAAACTTTTGCATGTTCCAATAAGTTTTATAGCCATTAACATTAGTGAATTAAATAATGCTAACAAAAGCACAAACCAAAATCAAGTCAATACTAATTCTAAACAAAGACATTCAATTCAATACTACGAACGGGAATGTATTGAATACCTATTTTTTGTTTTGCAATAATTTAGATAAAAATGCATAACCTATTTTTTATTTTTTCTTTAGCATTTAGTCATGTAATTAATACTCCCTTATTAGTCTACATATTTTAGCATGACGTAGTACTTTTAGGTTATGTTTATTTTATTATGACTTTTTAATTAGTAATATTTATATTACATAATTTTATTATCTTTATTGTTGAATATTTTAGGATAATGCCATGATACATCTCATATTTTATATTATTTTGTTGGAAAATACTTTATATAGTTGTATCTTACTAGAATTAAAGAAATATTTTGAACACAATTTATATGTTTTGTTCTACGAAGATTTTACTGGAAAAAAAATCCAAAAAACACGAAAACCCGAGAGCGAAAAATCCGAGTTTTATTGGTTTTGTTTGGTCTTTATATTTAATAATCCGACACAATTGGTTTGTTTCGATAATTGTAAAATCCGAACCAACCCGACCTATGTACACCCCTAATAGCTAGTCAAATTCACTATTAGCTTTTCCTAACAGTTATGTATAAATTATACAATAATTATATATGTTATATATATATTGTACATGAATTTTTCATTGGCCCGCCTTCAAGAAGCGAACATTGTTTCATCACTGGATCCAGTCGGAGTCAGCAACAGATTCTTGGGCACATGACCCATAAATTTCGCGAGGAAAAGATGGATTACTAGTATAATTAATAACCTAGTTTTCCTATGAGGTGATAGAAAAGCTTTAATAGAGAGTTATAATGCTTCGGGCAAGCGACAAAATAACTTGACCCAAACACTATATCCTTTGTAGAGGAGGGCATAAAAGGATATAGTGTCAGAAAACAAAAATCACCCTTTGCCAAGACTAACATCGTTAAGCTACTATCAATTCAGGGACTAAAATTACACATTTATGTTAATTGATGGTCAAAATTGCTAAGTTAAATAATACGTGGACTAAATAACAATTAGGTAACAATAGAAAGACCAAATATACTATTTTCCTTGCTAGAATAGTATCCCAACCATGACTTGCGCCATGTAAATAGCCATATCTAGGGGTGTACATAGGCCGGATTGGATCGGATTTTTCAATTACCAAACCAAACCAATAGTGTTGGATTTTAAATCTATAAACCAAACCAAACCAACGAAATCGGGTTTTTCAAACTCGGATTTTCTCGGGTTTTTCGGATTTTTTTTTTTTTGATAAGTCTTCATAGCACAAATATATGACTTGTGCTCCACATACTTCTCTAATCCTACAAGGATACAATAATATAATATAATTTTTCAAGAAAATAATATAATAATATGAGATGCGTCATAACATTGTATTAAAATATTCAATAACAAAAATACTAAAATCCATAAAGAAAATATTACTAATAATAACCCATAATAANAATAAGCCATAATAAATATTAACATAATCTAAAAGTACTATATAAGTCATGCTTAAATAAGTACAACTATAAGTATATTAGTTACACAACTAATCACTAAAGAAAGAGATCAACTAAGTTATGCATTTTCAATATAAACAATGCAAAACTAAAAAATAGATATCCACACTATTGTCATTTCTAGTGTTGAATTGAATTTTCTTAGTTAGCATTAGTATTGATGTGAAGTTTATTTGAATTACTACCTTTATGAACTATAAAATTTATTGGACCATTCAAGAATGTTAATTCCAAACTTGAAACAATATGTTTAAAGATAAAACTGTGAAAAAGTTTAAGAAATATTTATGAATTGTATTAAAAATAAATATTTATATGTATAAAATATTTATAAAAATTGAATAAATGTAATATCGGGTTGGTTTGGTTTCGGTTTGACTTTTTTTAGTTAAAACCAAACCAAACCAATTATGGTGAGGTTATTTTTTCCAATACCAAACCAAATCAAACCAACCCATGATCGGATTTTTTTTCCGGTTTGACTCGGATTACCGGTTTGGTGCGGTTTATCAGTTTTCTTTGTACACCCCTAGCCATATCCATACTACTGGTTGGCGGGAAAATTTGCATTTCCACATTTCTTGAAACCATTTTCCACTTGTGAAGAGAAAAACAGAGTGAAATTAAACAAATTGGGTTTTAGATAACATTGCTTTTTAAGAGGGAAGAGATATTGAAAATAAACGAAAAGTGCTTACTTGAGTTGAATGAATTATCCTTTTTATCATTAATGAATAGATACATATTCCACAAAATAACATACATTATTTTCTACAAAAAATAAAAACTCTTTGACTATATAGCCATGAATGGTAAATCAAACAGACTCGGTAGTTGGACTTTTCTCTGCTTCTTTGTTTGTCTAAACTCTCCATAAAAGTATGAGACGAAACCCCAAAGAGAAAGGAAAAGAGCAAGACCCTTTTCACCTAAAAAATTTTTCCGAAAGAAAACTACAGCTAATACCTCAATAACAGAAAGTAAAACTGCTCTCATAACCCCAGACATTAAAGAAGAAGAACAGTAAATGACTCCAATGACACCCACAAAGAAGCACTGCCAAACAATGATAATTCATACTATCACTGTATAATATCTAGCTTCTCCAAGATTAAATTGTTTTGCCTCCCTTGATATTGCCTGCAAATTTCAATCAATATCTTAATTGTTGCTCTTTAAAAAGATTGTCTATAGCTAAGATAAATTGAAACCTCGGAAGTATATATGATACAAACATTTAGGTAAATCTATTCGAATCCAGTATATTACTCCAGCTTTCATATACTTTTGATATATGCAAATTTAATACGAGAAGTTTTATTGTGTGCCTCACACAACTAATATTAGTTGTGTGAGGCTCTTTTTTGTCTCATAAATTTGTGGACCCTAATCTTACACGTCTGATTCTACAAAAATCTAGGTCCAAAAACTGTAAGACAAAAAAAATACTTCATAACAATTAGTGTCAGTTGTATGATACATAAAATAAAATTTTTTATTTAGTACTATAATAATCATGCACGCAAAATCTCTCAGTCAACCCAAACCCACGATAAAAAAGTGTATACCTTGTCAGGAGTTTAGAAAGTAGGATATGAATAATTTAGGGTTCCTACTGGTAAAGTCAAACTCACAACTCATTACATGCTTTTGTTCTCTCTTATCATTAAGATCAGAAAACTTTATGTGAAATGAAATAAGGAGAAATAAATGAAAAGAGAGGGAAAAAAAAGAGGTTTTTCAACGAAAATAAGAAATCCTAAAAGATGGACTATTGATCATCACAACAAAAGTTGATTGGCTTGTCATTTGAAGGCCGTAGGGATCTAATGGTAATTAACACCAAACTAGAAACACATATTACAATCTCTTTCTCGGTGTGGAATCCCAGAAAGAGGCTTGCCCAACTTAAATGAGATATGATAACTTTTTCATGCTCTAATATTCTTGTCAATATATTATCTTCATTTTGCTCCAGAATGTAATCTCTAATGAAAAATATAGCTCTTAATTTGTGTCTCGACACGAAATATAAGTAAAAAAAATAAATTTATGAAACTTGGGTGTTAAACATATTTATAATATTTGAGTGTGTTTAAGACTTTTCAAACTTGTGATTTTAAACTTGCATAGCATTGTGTGGTTGTAAAAAAATTCTTATTAAAGGTAAAATTATATATTTAAACATAAACACTCTCAATTGTAGAAATATAATATTTTATTTGGAACAGATTAAATATAGAAAAGATTTAAATAACCGTACACCGAAAAGTTATTTTACATTTCTAACTAGTAATAACGTACCAATTGCTCTTTCATCATGTTACAAATAAATATAAAAATATAAAAAATTTAAAACAATGCATAGAATTTAAATCCACAAAATAACAGTATCACATAAAATAAAATGCGACGGAGTGAGTAAGACGCATGGGCAGAAATGAATTACAGGGGAAACTTTTTTTACCTTGAAGTCGTTATTAAAGATCATTCCTACTGTGCAAAAAGCAGTAGCAGCAAAACACATGACCATCTGAATCTCTAGCACCAACGTAGCAGTAATAGTTTGATTTGCCTTCAAGTAAATCAACTCAATACAAGGCAAAATGACTCCATATAAAGCTGCTGCCAGAAGTGTCATCATAAAACCAATAATATAGGCTTTACTTTTCACACCCTCTCGCCGATCACCATTAGATCGAACACCTAATAAAACAGCACCAAGTGTCAGTAGGACCAGTACATTGATAGAGTAAGGTGTGAACTTCAGCTTCTCTATGAAGAAATCACCTATTGCCGTGAAGGCAAGTTGAGCAGCAAGGAGAAGTGAAGAGGTTGACACGGGAAGTTTTGACCCGCCCCACGAATAAAGAAAATCATCAAGACCAGTGACAATGCCAATGACGAAAGATGTGATGAAAATTGGGGGTGTTATCAAGTAGTACTTGGCATTAGTGCCTTCGGTTTTTCGACGATAGAAGTATAGGATGACAAGAGGTATAAGAGTGAATGATCATCCAGCAGTTTGTAACCAACTGCTAAACCATACTCTCGAACCTCCCTCGACATAATATAAACGCATCATTAAAGGGCCACCGCAGATACCAACCGCGAGTATTAAACAATTAATCAGCAGGAGGATTCTCCTCATAGTGGTGCTTAATCCATGATGTTCCATACTTTTTTTCAAGCGATCTGGATACTAAATTGGAGTAGTCTGCTGCTCAGGCTGAATGGTCTTCTTCTTCTACTAAGGTTTGGTTTTTTGGACCTCTTGCAGTAATGAGATCTGCAGCCTGGTATTTATAATTAAGAAACACCTTAGTACATTCCCATTATTTGTTTCACGACATGGAGTGGTCCCTCTTTAATAAGGCTTTCTTATTATTAATATAATTGTGGTACTAGTAATTTTCTAATGATTCTCATGGGGAGGATATAACATTTAAAAAATAGTAGTAGAGCAAAGACCAAAAAAGCAATGATTGTGAGTAGTTCTATGATTAAATTGCAGCGTTGAATTTCTAGAAAAAATCTTAGCCCATCGTGGACTGGAGTGTGCCGTGTAAATAGCCTTGCTTATTCTGCTGGTTAGCGTTGAATATAATTTTGCAATTGCACTTGTGAAGACAAAAATATGGATTAAAATTAACATGGATGGGACAATTAAGAGTGGGTGTAGTAGGTAGAACCTTGCATTTCCACCTGTGCAGAGAAACATATGAATACTCACCCATAAACTTAACGTGGGTTTTAGTTAATAAATATGAATAGCCCCTCATATGCCAACAATAACAGTTTTTCTTACATGAAATGTCATGGGCGGCTTTCCAGCCATGCCCCATGACCCCTTGGGCGTGCCCCGTGGCGTCCTAGGAAGTCTCTCAACACCTAACGCCACGGACGGCCCCGTGGTCTTGGCCGCGCCAAGTTACAAGCGCGCAGGTGCCTCTGTCGCCCTACTGATATCCCTCGCCAGCGCCCAGCCGCAGGCAGATTCCAACAACGCCGCGCGCGCAGACCCTGATGCCAAAGACGCTGCTGCTGACAAAGGACTTGTTCCTGCTTTGTAGAAAACTAAGTCATTTCCATTGTAAATATAGAGTAGTTTTATTTCATGCACTTACCTTTTGATTCTCCAGCTTTTTAAAGTCTAGTCGTGTAGCTTTGGTTTATTTTTTTAAGTATTATTAGGGGGGATCAAGCAATCAAAACTTTCTAGCAAGCAACAATTCTCTGTACTGGTGTCTCTCCCCCTCGACACCGCCTTGCTTTTTGTAATAGCTTTCATTAATGCAATCAAGCTTTCTTTCATTCTCAATTCTCATTTCTGTTCTCTCAATTGCTCTTGACATTGGTTTTCCCGTGCGGCACTGACGATCTAGTCTAGCGCACGGAGGGGACCTCAGTTGGCGGACAGCAACTGCACTGACATCAGTTGCTTAGCCTTACGTTGCCCTTCCAAGGAATCTCAGGAAGGCGCCGCGTAACAGTTGGTATCAGAGCCTAGGCTCGACATCGGACGAGGGAACGCATTTACATTACACCACCATTTCTGACCATGGTGAATTATGGAGACCGCATTGCGGCTATCGAAGGGACGATTGAGGCGTTGCGGTCTATTGTGGATACGGTGCCTGAACTAAGAACCAGCCTACTGCAAAGGTTGGATGACCTGGACCGCAGGGTGACTCAGGTCGAAGTTGACGTTGAAAACATCAGTCGCGACTCCGAGGGAGATCGACAGACGGCAGCCACAGAGGCAGCCGAAATTTTTGAGAAATTCGAGGGGCTCCAACAGGAGCGCACCGAGGATTTAGCCCATAGGGCACAAGAGGCAGAAAAGGTGACTGCCATGCAACAAACTATTGACAAATTGACAGACCAGCTCAATGTTGTCAATGCTGCTTTACAAGGCCTACTCCGAGGAGGTGGAAACCAAATTGGAGGTGCTGTGAATTCCGCTTCCGCGACAAAGATACTGAAAATTCCTGAGCCAAAGCAATACAGTGGAGCTAGGAATGCCAAGGAAGTGGAAAACTTCATCTTTAACGTCGAACAGTATTTCGATGCTGTTGGGGATATGGAGGAAGCTAAGAAGGTGGCCACTGCTGCCATGTATCTTCATGGTGATGCTAAACTTTGGTGGCGGGTGAATTACGAAGCCATCAAGGCCGGCGAAGATGCCCTCGAGACATGGGCAGAACTGAAGGCAGTTATTCGCCTGCAGTTCTTTCCCGAGAATGTTGAATACAATGCAAGGAGAAAACTACGGGAGCTCCGCCAGATAAAATCAGTGCGGGACTGCGTGCGAGAATTCTCCGAACTCATGCTAAGCATACGCGACATGGGAGACAAGGACAAACTCTTCACTTTCATGGAAGGGTTGAAACCTTATGCCCGTGTGGAGCTACAGAGACAAAGGGTAGATACCCTTCCCAAGGCAATCCAAGCAGCTGAATGTCTTGGGGACTATCAAATGGAAGCTCGGAAGGACAGGCCTCAACCGCCTGCCCGAACAGGTTTCAGAGGGGGCCAGCCTAGCAGTGGTGGTCCAAGCAAAAGTGGGGGAGATCGGAACTCAAACAAATCTAGAGCTCCTTCCTCCAGCAGCAACAGTGCCGCTTCAAACAACAATGACAGGGGGGAGAAAACCCCCTTCAGGATGCCATCATTGCGGCGGACCACATTAGAACAAT
The DNA here is from genome assembly GCA_026770625.1 of Nicotiana glauca. Taxonomy (NCBI): domain Eukaryota; kingdom Viridiplantae; phylum Streptophyta; class Magnoliopsida; order Solanales; family Solanaceae; genus Nicotiana; species Nicotiana glauca. Next base: position 91,592 of record MU755905.1, on the reverse strand, counting down.
GACTGCCCACATGCACAGATAAATGCTCATCAAGCTATTGATGATGGGACGGATGACGACTCAGACGATACGGACCAGACTGAACCAGTAGGTGCCTTCAATGCAATTGTAGGTTCCATCTCTGAGGCATTAGAGGAGACCAGTGCTAGTATCCGCAAGAAGAAGGACCCACGTCCAGTCATGAAGAAAGGGAAAAAGAAGGCGAATGAAAAGACTCCTCCTAAACAGGAGAGGACCTTAATGTTCGTCGAGATGAAGGTGAATAGCAAGCCCATCCGGGCTATGATAGACACGGGTGCTACCCATAACTACTTGGCATCGACTCGGGTGGAGCGCCTTGGACTGGTTGTAAGGAAAGGCAAAGGCAGTTTTAAGGCTATCAACTCACCTCCCCAGCCAGTGGGTGGAATAGCCAAAGAGGTACCGGTGAAGCTTGGCCCCTACGAAGGAAAGTTCAACCTGCAAGTGGTGATCATAGACAACTTTGAGTTGATTGTTGGACTGGAATTCCTAAGGCAAACCAACACCATGCCTGTACCATTTGCAGACATGTTACTAATGATGGGAACCAATGGGGCCAAGCCCTGCATTATCCCGTGTCTTCCCATGAAGATGGCCGTTGAGAATATCTAGGCCTTGCAGCTGAAGAAGGGGGTCAACAGGAATGAGCCTATGTTCCTGGCAACCCTCTGCATTGAAGATATAGAACGCTCCTCGGGTGCCATTCCTGAACCCGTGAAGGAGTTACTACTAGAGTTTGAATATGTCATGCCACAAGACATGCCAAAGCGGCTCCCGCCTAGGCACACTGTGGATAGTTGGTGCCGGGCGCGAAGCCACCTGCTCGGGCGCCCTACAGAAAGTCACAACTCGAACTCACCGAACTTCGGAGACAATTGATGGAAATGCTAGATACAGGGATCATTGTACCCTCAAAGTCCCCATATGGGTCCCCTGTTCTATTCCAAAAGAAACGCGATGGCAGCCTGCGACTCTGTGTGGACTATCAAGCTCTAAACAAAATCACAATGAAGAACAAGTACCCTATTCCATTGAAGGAAGACTTGTTCGATAGACTGGGTGGTGCGACGGTGTTCACTAAGATAGACCTCAAGACAGGCTATTGGCAAGTTCGGATCGCAGAGGGCGACGAGCACAAGATGACTTGTGTAACAAGATATGGGCCGTACGACTTCCTGGTCATGCCATTCGGCTTGACTAATGCTCCGGCCACATTTTGCACCCTGATGAACCAAGTCTTCCAAGAGTACATTGACGAATTTGTGGACTTGGATGACATTGTGGTATATAGCCAAACATTGGAAGAACACCTAGTACACTTGCGAAAGGTTCTAGGTCGGTTGCGGGAGCATGAACTATATGCCAAGCTGTCCAAATGCTCCTTTGCTCAGAAGCAAATTGACTTCCACGGACATGACATTGAGGAAGGACACATCAAGATGGACCAACAGAAGATTCAGTCCATCATAGACTGGCCACCGCCAAACGATGTGCATGCCTTGAGGGCGTTCCTTGGCCTATGCAACTTCTACCGGCGGTTTGTGAAGATATCGCTCTGCCATTTATAGAACTCCTCAATAAGGTCACACCTTGGGATTGGGGACCAAAGAGAGCGGAGGCCTTTAACGCATTAAAGGCGGCTATGTCTAGTAGTCCCGTCTTGGCTCTCCCTGATTTGGCCAAGCCTTTCGAGGTACAAACAGATGCATCCGACTATGCTCTTGGTGGAGTCTTGATGCAAGAAGGGCACCCCGTAGCATACGAGAGTCGGAAGCTAAAAGATGCAGAGCGGCGCTATGCCGCCCATGAGAAAGAATTATTGGCCGTCGTACATTGCTTACGCCTATGGAGGCACTATCTGCTGGGAACCCCGTTCGTGGTCAAGACAGACAACACAACGGTCAGTCATTTCATGACCCAGCCAAAGATGAATGGTCGACAGGCCAGGTGGCAGGAACTACTAGCTGAATTCCACTTCAACTTGGAGTACCGTAGTGGAAAGACCAATAATGTTGCTGATGCACTCAGTCGAAGAGCTGACCTAGAATCGGTGTGCCTACTCGCCACCCTACGGGGGAGCTAAGTAGCCACCTCCATCAAGGACCAAATACAGGATCTACTCACAAAGGATCGCGCTGCTCAGTATTTGGTTGATTTGGCAGGACAGGGCAAGACTTGCCAGTTCTACATGAAAGATGGTTTCCTGAAAGTCAAAGGGAACCGGCTTTATGTTTCGAAAGGAGGAGATCTGCGGAGGACTCTTCTTGAAAAATGTCATGATACTCTGTGGGTTGGCCATCACGGTGAAGAACGCACCATGGGACTACTTTGTCGTGCCTATTATTAGCCTCAAATGGCCGATGATGTCGCTCTGTATGTGAAGACTTGTCTAGTATGCTATAAGGACAAGTCAGACCGCTTGACACAAGCGGACTCTTGGAACCACTAGCTGTCCCAAAGAGACATTGGGAAAGTGTTTCTCTGGATTTCATCACAAGATTACCCAAGGTCGGAGATCTCACAACTATCTTGGTTGTGGTGGACGGGTTTTCCAAGTATGCCACCTTTATTGCAGCCCCACAATATATATCAGCAGAAGATACAACTCGACTCTTCTTTTCTCATGTCATCAAATATTGGGGTCTACCCAAAGACATTGTTAGTGATCGTGACTCACGCTTCACCAGCAACTTTTGGACCCAACTTTTTAAGTGCCTTGGGTCAAAATTGAGTCACAGCTCAAGTTTCCAACCGCAATATGATGGCCAGACGGAGCGGTTCAATGGTATGTTGGAGGAATATCTCTGCCACTTTGTAATCGGATCGCAGAAGAATTGGGTGAAGCTTCTGGATGCTGCTCAACTGTGTTTCAATTCACAAAAGAGCTCTTGTACAAACAAAAGCGCTTTTGAAGTTGTTACCGGACAGAAACCGCTACTCCCACACAATGTGAATGCACCAAACATGGCTAAGACTCCTCGAGCTGCTAGCTTCTCAAAAGAGTGGAAGCGGAATCTGGAGATAGTGCGGAGCTATCTTGTCAAAGCCCAAAAGCGGATGAAGAGGCATGCTGAACAGAATCGTCGCTTTGTTGAATATCAAGTAGGAGACAAAGTGATGGTCAAAATCCCAAAGCGGTACTTATTTGCGGGAGTCCACGACCCGTGCCTATTGGAAAAATATATTGGACCCATTTCTATTGAGAGGCGCATTGGGAAAGTTGCATACCGGGTGGATACCCCAGCTTGGTGGAAAATTCATCCTGTCTTCCATGTCAGTCTTCTGAAACCCTTTCGAGAAGACACGGAGGATCCATCGAGGAGCCAGCTTACAATACCCAGTATTCGGGGTCCCAATTCAACCGAAAAAAGGCGTGTTGAAGCTATCCTTGATGACAGAGTGATTCATGCTTCAAGGAAAGATCACCAAGAATTCTTGGTGAAATGGCAGGGCTGTGATCCAGAAGAGAATACTTGGGAGAGGGGGACAAACGTCAAAGCCTACAAGAGCCTCATTGAAGATTATTCTGCCAGTAAGGCGCCGAGGGCGTCGCCAACTCAGGTGGGGGAGAATGTCATGGGCGGCTTTCCAGCCATGCCCCATGACCCCTTGGGCGTGCCCCCTGGCGTCCTAGGAAGCCTCTCAACGCCTAGCGCCACGGACGGCCCCGTGGTCTTGGCCGCGCCAAGTGACAAGCGCGTAGGTGCCTCTGTCGCCCCACTGATCCCTCGCCAGTGCCCAGCCGCAGGCAGATTCCAAAAACGCCATGCGCGCAGACTATGCCGTGCGCGCAGACCCTGATGCCAAAGACGCTGCTGCTGACAAAGAACCTGTTCCTGCTTTGTAGAAAACTAAGTCCTTTCCATTATAAATATAGAGTAGTTTTATTTCATTCACTTACCTTTTTATTCTCCAGCTTTTTAAAGTCTAGTCGTGTAGTTTTGGTTTATTTTTTTTAAGTATTATTAGGGGGGATCAAGAAATCAAAACTTTCTAGCAAACAACAATTCTCTGTACTGGTGTCTCTCCCCCTCGACACCGCCTTGCTTTTGTAATAGCTTTCATTAATGCAATCAAACTTTCTTTCATTCTCAATTCTCATTTCTGTTCTCTCAATTGCTCTTGACATTAATTTTCTCGTGCGGCACTGACGATCTAGTCTAGAGCACGGAGGGGACCTCAGTTGGCGGACAACAACTGCACTGACATCAGGTGCTTAGCCTTACGTTGCCCTTCCAAGGAATCTCAGGAAGGCGCCGCGTAACAGAAAGCGTGTCTAGAACTAGAAAAGATTCAGACCTCTCCAGCGAGGATCCCCTCCGTTTTGTCTATGGGTACTTCTAAATGTGCAACACCTGTCCAATTTAAAATTCAATGTTTCATTTGGCCACAAATATCTGTTAGACATGTTTACGGAAAAAAAAATTGAATAAAAGAAAATCAAAATTGGACGGCTTCTTGGTTTTTTGTTTGAGTCATGTGCTTATGAACACCTGACTGTCAAGACTCAGTTGATCAACAATATTGTACCTTTGAAAATATTAGCTATTGATCACGCCCAACTCTATTCCTAAAAATAATAAGCGGTCGTTGCAGATATAATCCGGTATAAGAGTCCGGAGTCGAATCCCACAAAGAACTAAGGTTTAGCTACAACTGCTCACTATTACCAAGAAGACAAACTCGAATAATTTCTAAGTTATAAATATTAAGATTATTATGTATAACTAATTAACTAACAAATTAAATTAGTAAATTAACAATTAAAGATACTAAGGGTTCGAGACAAGGCCTAGAGTTATGATTTTACCAATTGTTGAAATCCTTCCCGCTGCTGTAATGACCCGACTGATCATTTTGAGTATTTTCATTCCATTCCCACATTTATTTCTTATTCTATATTCATTTGTAGTTATGTGACTTGCCGGGTGGTTGGTTCGGTTCCGGGGATGTTTCAGAATAAAGTGTCCCAAGGTTGGAAGCTTAAGTTGAAAGAGTTGACTGGATATTGACTTGTCAGTAAACGACTTCGGAATGGAGTTTTGATGATTCAGATAACTTCATATGGTGATTTTGCACTTAGGAGTATGTCCGGATATTGAGTTGGAGGCCTGTAGGTCGTTTGGCGAAAGTTGGAAAGTTGAAGGTTTAGAAAGTTGAGAAGTTTGATTGAGAGTTAAATTTGTCGATACCAGGCTCGGATTTTGATTCTGGGAGTTCAAATAGGTTCGTTGTGTTATTTATCACTTGTGTGCAAAACTGGAAGTCAATTGGAGTTGGTTTGGTGTGTTTTAGCATTGGTTTTAGAAGTTGGAAGTTCAATAGTTCATTAGGCTTGAATTGGGGTGCGATTTGATATTTTGATGTTGTTTGATATAATTTGAGGCTCCGACTAAGTTCCTGCCATGTTAGAACCTATTGGAATGTTTGGATGGGGTCCCGAGGGCCTCCAGTGTGATTCAGATCATGTTCGCCTCATTTTTTGATTTGTTGGACTGCTGAAATTGTTGTATTTAGTTTCCTTATATGCATTCGCGAGGTATGGATCGCGATCGCGAAGAGTCCTCCGGTGACTTGTGATGTTTGTGCATCGTGTTCATGAGAAGTTGGTCGTGTTTGCAAAGGTTCTTCTAGGTGTGCATAGAGGAAGTTCACGTTCCCGTAGCAGGGAGGCAAGGCCAAGGGTGGCATGTATTTTTGTTAATCGCCATCGCGAGGTGATGACCGCGTTCGCGTTCACGAAGCTTTGTGGCTTGGATCATCGCGTTCGCGATTGGGATGTTGCATTCATGTAAGTGGATTTCATCAGCTGATAATTTTTATGCTTCGCAAATGCAAGGCAGTTTCCGCTTTCGCGAAGGAGGAGCACCCGGGAAGCTTTAAAAATCCCATATCGTGGGTTAGAGTATTATTTCATATTTTGACTTGTGGAGCTCGGCGAGGGGCCATTTTTGTAAGGGATTTTGATAGGTTACAAGTATTTTGGTCATAAGTACTTTTTTTTTTTATGTTTTGATGATCTAACAAACATACTATCAAGAACCAGATAAGGAACCTGTCACACATCCTCAAGACCTTAAGATCACAAGGTTCCAGCTTGAGATATGGTTAAACTCCTTAGAGTAGAAGGAACCGCTGAGGGAACAACTCCCTACCATTTCCCGAGGTGACTGTACGAAGTCAACTCTCAAGTTGGAAAGTTGCTGCCTCCACACGCTACGAACAGTGCAACAATCAACTTTCTGTGGAAGACATTTTATCTACCTTGATTACATCATTGTAAGTAATGTCACACATGTATTATTAACATCAAGGAAGGTAAAACACTTCACTAACTTAGGGATTTCACTCAAGCTCACTCATGTGACCATCCAGCAAGCAGCTCTCAAGTGCTTCAAGAATAAAGAACAAAACAACTACGGACCAGTTCCCACATCAAGTTATTGTATGTCCTTAGTTGAGTTGTAACTTTGTTAATGTTCTTACTTGTAACTCCTACTTAGCTTACATAGAAGCAGTGTGTAGGAAACCCTTTTGTAAATTTTAAACCTGTGTGATTGAATCTTAGCTAGAGTTAGTCGTGTTGTGCAGTCTTTGTAATAGAGGTATTACAAAGTGGCTTGTAATAGGTGTGTTACAAGTTAGTAAGGGTTTAAGAGTTTAATTCCTAGGTTGCATAGGTTTTAATCTAAAATTTTCTCAATAGTGAGTTGAAATCTTACAAGGGTAGGTCGTGATTTTTAATCCCATTTAGTTAGGAATTTTCCACGTAAAATTCCTCTTGTCATTTATTTACTGTTATGTGCGTGTGTTCTGTTGAACCTGATAGAGAACCTGGTTCTCTATAGAGTTTGATGGACCCTTATATTCTATCAATTGGTATTAGCGCAGGTTCTTTTTATCAAGTTAACACCTAGAAAGGATCCTCGTGGTTGCTCCCCCAAACTTCGAAGAAGTCTAGTCTACTTACAAACCGCCTAGGTTCAATGGACAATTTTATGGATGGAGGAAAAATAGGATGCACGACTTCATTATGGTTGAATGTGAGCTATGAGATATCATATGTGACGGACCCTTTGTCCCTACCAAGAGCCTTGACGACCCAGTTGTAGCCATTCCCAATAAAAGGAAAGAATTCAATAACACTAATACAAAGGCCATAGAGAAGAATTTTTGTGCGAAGAAAATTCTGGTGTGTGACATTGGTCCGGATGAATACACTAAGATATCAGCATGTCAGTGAGCGAAAGAAATCTGGGAAGCTCTTCAGATAGATCACGAAGGAACAACGTAGGTTAAACAATCCAAGATGGAAATGCTCATAACTAAACACGAGTTCTTTAGGATGAAAGATGATGAATCTATTCACGATATGCATACCCGGTTCACCTCTATCATGAATGAGCTTCACTCTCTTGGTGAAATTATTTCATGAAATAAGGCTGTCAAAAAAATCCTCAGTATGCTGCCTAGTTCTTGTGAAAGCAAAGTGAATTCCATTACAGAGGCTAAGGACTTGTAGGAGCTAACCATTGATGAGCTTGTCGACAATCTAAAAATATATAAAACAAAGGCAAAGAAGGACAGTGAAAGAAGAGAGCCCAAAAGAGAGAAGAAACTGGTCCTCAAGAAAGATAACTATGGTATAAGTTACGAGGATAGTGATATGGCTTACTTGACAAGAAAATTCCAAAAGATGGTTCGCAGGAATGGAGGCATTCTCAAAAGGGGAAGTCCCAGCAAGCTAAAAACTTATGGCCTCTGTCATAAATGTGGCAGTCTAGGACACTTATTCAAGGATTGTCCTCTCCTAAATCAAGATCAGTACAAAAACAACTTTGACAAAGTAGCCAAGAGGAACCCGGTTCCTGATAAATGCTTCAACAGGAAAAATGCAGCTGACAACGTTGTAAAGCAAGCCCTTGCTGCATTGGGAGACTCCTCCAACGAATTCGGAGAAGAAATTGATCATGGTGATACTTCAATGATGGTATTAAAAGTGAAGCAACTTAGTACGATTCAGTCTTTGCCTTGATGGCTTAGTCTGATGATGATGAAGATGATGACGATGATGAGGCTAATTTTCTGGATGTTCAAAGAAATATGAAATCTTATTTGCCAAAAAAACTCATATTATTAGCAAATGTGTTAATTGGTGCTTATCACAGTCTTAAAAACGATAAAGATACTTTGACTGTAGAGTGAGGAGAAGCAGAAAAGACCAGATATGACCTAGTAATGGTTGTAGTTGATCTAAAAGAAACAATTGAGAACCTGAACAAAGATAAGGATGCCTTAGATGGAAAAATTACAAATATATAACAAGAAAGATATGTTGTAATGGTTTTTGTGATAGACCTATAAGAGACCATTGAGAGTGTAATTTGGGATAAGATTCCTTAACCGAGAAAGTTGCTAGCATTGAGCATGAGAGAGATGACCTACTAGTATTGGTAATGGATTTGAAGGAAATAATTGGGGAACTTAAAAAGGAGAGTAGGCCTGGAAATTCTCAAAAAGGAAACGAAGTTGCAAGCGAGGCACACATTAAGCTTGAAAGTGAGTTAAATTCAGTGAAGTCTAGTCTCAGTGCTAAGCTTGAGAAAAACAAACAACTTCAGGAAAAACAAAGTAGAGTGAAGAGTGGTCTTGAAAAATCAGTCAAGTGGACTAGGTCCTCCCATGCTATCACTGCCATGTACACCAATAATGGGGAAAATAGGCAACGGATTGGGTTTTAGACGGAAAAGATTCCCTACAACCCTTATAGTAAGCACGTTACTGTAGCTGACAATTGCCTTTGAACTCATTGCAGTAACAATGCGCACCTTAAGAAAACTGTTAGGCCACATTTCAGTTACAGCAAAAAAACAAATCTTTTGTTGAAAAAGTAACTATAGTTCGAGAACTTGGTCCCTTATATAAAAAACGCATGATACCTGCATGGACCAAAAGATCCCTCATTCACCCCTTTCCTCAGTACAAGGGACCCAAATTAGTTTGGGTTCCTAAAGCTAACTCCTGATCTTCTTGTGCAGGGTACAGTGAAAGGAAGCAGCCTACAATGGTACATGCATAGTGGCTGCTCGAAGCATATGACTGGAAGTACAAATGATTTCATTTCACTTAAGGTCCTGCAAGGAGGGAGTGTATCCTTTAGAAATAGAAAGAAAGGACACATACTAGAAGTTAGAAGGATTGGGAGGTCCCTCTCTCACTCAATCGAAAATGTGTACTATATGAATGGGCTGAAGTACAACCTGCTACATGTTTTCCAAATCTGTGACAAGGGAAACAAGGTGGAATTTGGGTCAAAAATCTTTACAGTCGCATACCCGGTAATTGGTGAGGTGGTGCTAGTGGCAAAAAGATATAAGAATATCTATGTAGCTGACTTTGAGTCTGTGAAGAATGGTGATCTAAGTTGTCTAAATGTTGTTGATGATGATGATGAATTATGACATAAGAGGTTGGGTTATGCAAGTTTCACATTGCTGAACATATTAGTCAGGAAGGACCTGGTTCGTGGTTTGTCTAAGTAAATCTTCAAGGATCACAAAGTATATGATGCATGTGTAAAACGGAAGCAAGTCAGATCCTCATTCAAGCCCAAAAAGTAAGTCAGTACCTCCAGGCCACTTTATCTTCTTCACATGGATCTATATGGACCTGTGAGGGTGGCAAGCAGGGGAGGAAAGAAATACTTCTTCGTTATAGTGGACAACTACTTTAGATTCACCTGGACTCTATTTCACTGAATTAAGGATGAAACCTTTGAAGTGTTTGTTGCCTTTGTCAAAAAGATTCAAGTGAAGATGGGTAATAAAGTAGCTTACATTAGATCTGATCATAGGACGGAGTTTGACAATGTCAAATTTGATGCATTCTGCATTGGAAATGGCATCACTCACAATTTTTCAGCTCCAACAACACCTCAACAGAATGGTGTTGTGGAGAGGATGAATAGAACTCTTGAAGACATGACAAGAACAATGCTAATAGACAGTGGGATCGCAAAGTATTTCTGGGCAAAAGAAGTCAATAGTGCTTGCTACTTGGTGAACATGTGCATGATCAGGTCTTTTCCTAACAAAACACCATATGAACAGCTGAATGGAAGGAAGCCCAAGCTGACACATCTAAGGACTTTTGGGTGTAAATGCTTTGTTCACAATAATGGAAAGGAAGCTCTTGGAAATTCAATGCCAAAAGTGATGAAGGAATTTTTCTGGCTACTCATCTCAAAGAAAAGCTTACAAAGTATACAACAAAAAGACTCAATGTGTTGAGAAAAGTATACATATGATATTTGATAAAGCTCACCTCTCCGGCGAGAAAGACAAACACGTTGACCAAGATGGGGAGCCATTATCTGTTCCAGGTGAAGTAATTTACATGGAAAATAGAAAGGCAATCATGATAAGCCATGTCAAGGAATCCAGTGAAGACGATGCAAATACATCTCCATCCATTGGATAGGAACCTGCTCCCCATATTACAACAATTAAAGCTGAAAATAGAGTTTTTGATGTACTCAAGGGGACTCCACTTGGTGAAGAAAGAAGCTCCCAAGAACCTCAGTCAGACATACTTGGTTCCTCTACCAATGAGATTCGTGCACCAATTGGAAGCGTAAAAGATCACATCTTCTTGAGAACATAATCACTCCTCTTGACTTAGGAGCTCAAACCAAATCAAAAGAAAGAAACTCACTTGCCTTGTCAGCCTTTTCTTTCCCAAATAGAGCCCAAAAATAACAAATAAGCGTTGAAAGATGCAGACTGGATCACATTCATGCAAGAGGAGCTAAACCAATTTGAAAGGAACAAGGTATGAGATCTAGTTCCTCGACCTGTAGATCGAACTATTATAGGAACCAGGTGGGTATTGAGGAACAAACATGATGAGCTTGGAAATACAACGAGACACAAGGCAAAGCTTGTAGTTCAAGGCTACAATCAGGAAGAAGGGATCGATTATGATGGAACATTTGCTCCATTAGCTCGAATGGAAGCCATTAGAATTCTAAATATGTATCTGAAAGAAGAAGTCTATGTCAAGCAGCCTTCTGGTTTTGAGTGTCACGAGCATCATGAGCATGTGTTCAAACTGGACAAGGCATTTGTACGGGTTAAAATAGGCTCCCAAGGCTTGGTATGAAAGGTTGTCAAAATTCCTTATGGAAAGTAGATTTACAAGAGGGAAAATTGACAACACACTTTTTCTGAAGAAACGTGGGAGGAACATGCTCATTGTGCAGGTGTATGTTGATTGTATCATCTTTGGAGCCACAGCTGACTCTCTTTGTGAAGAATTTGGAAAACTCATGGGGAGTGAATTCGAGATAAGTATGATGGGAGCACTGAATTTCTTCCTAGGACTTCAAGTGAAGCAATCTCAGAAAGGAACATTGATAAGTAAGCAGAAATACATTAAGGAGCTGCTGAAAAGGTTTGATATGCAAGCATCAAAAGTCATCGACACTCCGATTGTAACTGCCACATGTCTAGACATGGATGAACCAGATTCACCTATAAACAGACCATGTATAAAGGGATCATAGGGTCCTGTATCTCACTGCAAGCAGACCAGACATTATTTTCAGTATGGGTGCAAGGTTTCAATCAAATGCAAAGGAATCTAATCTAAAGGCTGCCAAGAGAATAATAAGATATCTCAAAGGAATACAGGACCTGGCCTTCTATTATCCCTCAGGTGACTGCTTTGATCTTATTGGGTATGTTGCCACTGATTATGCAGGATATATAGTGGATAGGAAAATCATGTCTGGAATGGCACACTTCCCGAGCTCTTGCTTAATCTCATGGGGTACAATGTGCAGAACTTGGTGGCACTTTCAATTGTAGAAGCTGAATATATAGCAACTGCCTCTTGTGTGCTCAACTTCTGTGGATCAAGCCATAGTTGGAAGACTGTGATGACCCGACCCGTCGTCTCATGTGTTTCCATCCTGTTTTCCCCGTTTATTGCGTCTTCATGATTTATTATGTGTGTAGGATGAGTTTGAGTTGATTCGGAATGGATTTGGTAGGAAAATGGACAATTAGTCTCTTTAAGGGGAGGTTGGTTTGGAAAAGTCAATCGGAAGTTAACTTATGAGTTAGAGGGCTCAGATGTGATTTTTGACGATTTGTTTTGCTTCGGGGGATAATTTGAGGCTTAGGAGCGCAATCAGAAGTAATTTTGGAGCTTCAGTGCAGAATTAGGCTTGAATTGGCGAAGTTAGCATTTTGGCAATATCCGGTTGATAGGTGAGATTTTAATCCTAGGGTCGGAATGGAATTTCGAGAGTTGCAGTAGCTTCGTTAGGTGATTTGTGATGTGTATGCAAAATTTCAGTTGAATCGGAGGTGGTTAGGTTGGGTTATTGATCGAATGTGAGTTTCGGAAGAATTTGATAAACTTAGGCTTTGATTTGGTGAAATTTGATGATTTTGATGTTAACTATAGTGATTTGATGATTCGATCAAGTTTGAATAAGATAATAGATCATATCTGTGCTTTTGGTTGAGGTCCCGGGGGCCTCGGGATGAGTTCGGGTGGTTAAACGGAGAGTTTGGAGTTTGTTGCATGTTTTGGATTTGCTGGTTCTGTCATATCCGCATCTGCAAAAAGGGACCGCATAAGCGGTTCCACAGATGCGGCGGGGAGGTCGTAGAAGCGGTTCTAGTGGGGGCTTGACCTTTCTGCAGAAGCGGACAAGATTCCGCATAAGCGGTCCCGTTGGTGTGATATCTGGACGGCAGAAGCGGTCGTGGCACTTAAGTGACTTCCGCAGAAGCGGTATAATTAAAGCAAAAGCGGTAACCACAGAAGCGGTAACCGCAGAAGCGGTTTTGGTGCCGCAAAAGCGAAAAGGCCTGGGGAGATATTTAATTAAGTCTTCTTCGCGAATTTTGAAAGAACAAACATTTTGGACTTCGGACTAAGAGGATTTTGGGCGATTTTTGAAGAGGGTTTCAAAGGCTATCATCAGGTACGGATTCTTGGACATAGAATATGATATTATGGTGTATAAACATGGATTAACACTGAAAACCCAAGGAATTAAAGGTTAAAAATGGAGGTTAGGGCTTGAAACTTAAGAGAGTTTAAACTTGTGATTTGATGGGTCAAATGGACTCCGATTCTTGTGAACATAGTATGTATAGACTCATGGCGAGATAAGGATCATAATGATGTAAAATTTTCTAGATTTCGAGAAGTGGGCCTAGGGCTCGGGTTTTGCAAATTTCGTGATTTTCGATATTTTTTGAGGCTTTTCGATTGGGTTATTTTCCCTTAGTTGTGGTTTTGGCCCTATTCGACGCGCGAGGAGGTCGATTTGAGAGTAAAGGGCATTGCGAGCTAGTCTTTGGCCGGATAGAGGTGAGTAATTGATGTAAATGCTGCTCTGAGGGTTTGAAACACCGGACTTTCACATCGTAATGCTATATTGAGGCGTGACACGCATTCCATGATGAGTGCGGGGTCGTTTACTGTTGGGGATTGTGACTTGGTCCATCCCGAGTGTTAATTTCTATTATATTGGCGATTGAGATGCATACTTTATCACTGTGAATTAGGCTTATTGCCGTGTTTGGGGTCTTGTGCCGACCTGTAGAATCCTTAGGGGATCCTTATGTGTTTTTCCTCACTTGTGTGCATAACATATAATCTCAATCATGCTTTCAACTATTAAAAACAATATAATAATTGTGTTTATACATGAATATTAAATGGAAAAAGGATGTGAAGGTTGAGATCCCTATAGTATGTTATGCCCGATTGGCTTTGAACTGATTTGATTGAGATGGGTCGGGGACCCGACAGTGAGGATATTTCCCTTTGATATAGATCGGGCTGCACGTCGCAGCGATGATATATATATCGATATTGAGGCTGAGAGCCTGTTTGATGCCACGATATGGCTGATATTGCGCTTGGGCTGTAGGAGCCCCTCCGGAGTCTGTATACACCCCCAGTGAGCGCCATCGATGTTAAATAAGTGGAGCGGGCTGCACGCCGCAGCGGGTACTAGAGTGTACCGTTATTTGTGTTGCATCTTTTCATGCATTATTCCTTGACTGTATTACTTGTTGGTTACCGTTTCACTGATATTGATCTAAACTGCTAGATATAGATTACTTTATGCATTTTCTGCGTTTTCTTATTTTCAAACTGTAGTTATGTTTATTACTTACTGGGTCGGGGTACTCACTTTACTCCCTGCACCTTGTGTGCAGATCCAGGGCATTCACAGGCTGAGTGAGCTTTGACCAGCTTTCAAGAGTTCTTATTTCGGGAGTATTTGAGGTAGCTGCAGGGAGTTCGCAGCCGTTGATTCTCCTTCCTATTCCTATCCTTTTGTTTCTGCATTATCAGCTTTTAGAGAGACTTTGTAGTAGGATGTTACTCTGTATTTTAGAGGCTCATGTTCGTGACTCCGGGTCCATGTTGGGCTGTATTGGTATTTGTTAGATTTTTTTTCCGCATTATTATCAGTATTTTAGGCCTTGACTTAAATGGCATTTATCTTCATCTGTTTAATTAATGGGGTTATTGTTATAAATGGTCGGGCTTGCCTAGTAGTGTGCTGGGTGCCATCATGACCGGGTTGGGGTCATGACAAGTTGGTATTAGAGCCTAGGTTACTTGGTCTCACGAGTCATGAGCCAATTTAGTAGAGTCTCGCGGATCGGTACGGAGACGTCTGTACTTATCCTCAGGAGGCTGTAGAACCTTTAGGAAACCTCATATTCTTGGAATTCTTATCGTGCGTCTTGGTTGAACAGAGAACTAAATTTTGTTATCCTATTCTCTTGCAGATGGCGAGAACCCATGCTACGGGACGTGGCGGATGACCACCTGTACCACCTACTGAGGCCACCAGAGGCCGTGGATGCGGTCGTGGTCGAGGTCGTGGTCGAGGCAGAGCCGAGGGGGAAGCACCTGTTGACCCACCAGTTGCCCCGGCTCAGGATTAGGCTCCACCTGTAGAGGCTCCAACAGCACCTGTTCAGGCACCAGCTGTGCCTATATTGATTTCGGGTCTTCAGGAGGCCCTAGCTCAGATTCTATCAGTTTGCACTGGCCTGGCTCAGGCCGTCTCAGCCACTACTGCAGCAGCTACTTCGCAGGCCGGGGGAGGCAATCAGACCCCCGCTGCTCGCACGCTGAGCAGGTAGTGCAGGGTTTGCAGACACCAGAGGCACCATCAGTTCAGCAGGTTGCCCCAGTTCAGCCGGTTGCACCGGTTCAGGATGATGTGATTCCAGCTATGCCTGACAATGAGCAGCGTCGTCTTGAGAGGTTCAGTAGGCTATCACCTCCTACTTTCAATGGTGTTCCGGGCGAGGATGCCCAGGGTTTTCTCGACAAGTGTCGATGTATGCTTCGGACAGCAGGGATCTTGGAGGTGAGCGAGGTATCATTTACTACTTTTCAGTTTTCTGGAGCAGCCTTCACTTGGTGGGAGGCATATGAGCGGCGTAGGCCGATAGGAGCAGCGCCCTTGTCATGGCAGGAGTTCTCCGCTCTCTTCCTGGAGAAGTGGGTACCGCAGTCTCAGAGGGAGGAGCTGCGGAGACAGTTTGAGTGGCTTCGTCAGGGAGATATGACTGTGTCACAATATAAGGTGAGATTTTCGGAGTTGGCTCGTTATGCTCCATGGATGGTCCCGACTGAGTGGGAGAGGATTAAGAGGTTTGTGGATGGACTTCTTTATCTCGTCCGTATTTTGATGACCCGAGAGAGGATTCTGAGTCATACCTTTAAGGATGCAGTGGATATTGCTTGTGATATTGAGACGGCTCGCCGTCAAGAGAGATAGGAGAGGGAGGCCAAGAGGCCTCGTGGATCGAGTAGCTTTAGTGGTGCTCCATCTAGGAGCCAGGGTCAGCAGAGCAGAGGTTGTTCTTTCAGGCCTCATTAGTCGGCTCGTCCCGAGTATCGTGGGGCATCTTTAGGTCGTGGTCATCAGGGGTTCCAGCAGGGCCAGTCTTCACTTAGTGCCCTCCCAGCTCAGAGCTCATCATATGCCCCTTCAGCTCAGGGTTCTTCTCTAGAGAGCGCATCGGCTGGTCATTCTGGTGTGAGGGGTTCCCTCCAGCCCCCTTCTCTAGCATCTGGTATTTGCTTCGAGTGTGGCGAGTTTGGCCATATGAGGAGGCAGTGTCCTCGACGTCGTGGTAGTCAGTCTCAGCAGAGGGATCAACACTCGTCTTCTGCTCCGGTTTCTTCAGCACCAGCCCAGTCAGAGAGGGGCGGAGGCCAGGCAGACAAGGGTCGCCCTATGGGCGGAGGTCGATCAAGCGACGGTGGCCAGGCTAGATTTTATGCTAATCCAGGCAGGACAGATGCCCTTGCATCAGATGTTGTTATCACAAGTATTATTTCAGTCTGCCACAGAGATGCCTCTATCTTATTTGATCCCGGTTCTACCTATTCTTATGTGACATCATATTTTGCTTATCATTTGGGTACGACCCGGGGGTGTCTTGCTTTACCTGTGCACGTATCTACCCCGGTGGGTGATACTATTATTGTGGACCATGTGTATCGATCCCGTCTTGTTACTATTGGGGGTCTGGAGACCCGAGTTGATTTATTGCTTTTGAGTATGGTAGACTTTGATGTTATTCTGGGCATGGACTGGTTATCTCCGTCTCATGCTATTCTAGATTGTCATGCAAAGATAGTCACTTTGTCTATGCCGGGTGTTCCGAGGATCGAGTGGTGTGGTATGACTGACTATGTCCCTAATAGGGTTATATCTTTCTTGAAAGCCCAGCATATGGTTGGGAAGGGTTGTCTATCATATTTGGCCTTCGTGCATAATGTTGGAGCTGAGGCTCCCAGTATAGATTCTGTTCCCATTGTGAGGGATTTTACCGATGTATTTCCTGCAGAACTGCCAGGTATGCCCCTGGACAAGGACATTGATTTTGGTATTGACCTGGTGCTGGGCACCAAGCCCATTTCCATTCCGCCGTATCGTATGGCACCAGTGGAGTTAAAAGAATTGACAAATCAGCTTCAGGAACTCCTAGAAAAGGGGTTTATTCGGCCTAGTGTGTTATCGTGGGGTGCACCTATGTTATTTGTGAAGAAGAAAGATGGCACAATGAGAATGTGCTTTGACTACAGGCAGTTGAACAAAGTAACAGTGAAGAACAAGTATCCCCTGCCTCGCATCGATGATTTATTCGACCAGCTTCATGGAACGAGGGTGTTTTCTAAGATTGGTCTCCGTTCGGGCTATCACCAGTTGAAGATCAAGGATTCAGACATTCTTAAGACGGCCTTTAGGACTAGATATGGTCACTATGAGTTTCTGGTTATGTCTTTCGGGCTGACCAATTCCCCGACAGCATTCATGCATCTCATAAATAGTGTATTTCGGCCGTATCTGGATTCGTTTGTTATAGTATTCATTGATGATATTTTGGTATACTCACGTATTCAGGAGGAGCACGTGGAGCATTTGCGAGTTGTATTACAAAGATTGAGGGAGGAGCAGTTGTATGCCAAGTTCTCCAAGTGTGAGTTTTGGCTTGGTTCCGTGGCCTTCTTGGGACATGTGGTGTCCAGTGATGGTATTCAGGTCGATCCGAAGAAGATTAAGGCGGTTCAGAGTTGGCCTAGACCGTCCTCGGCCACATAGATTCGTAGCTTCCTCGGTTTAGCGGGTTATTATCGCTGGTTCATCCTGGTTTTCTCATATATTGCCTCGTCCTTGACCAAGTTGACGCACAAGGGTGCTCCATTTGTATGGTCGAACGAGTGCAAGGAGAGCTTTCAGAAGCTCAAGATAGCTTTGACCACAACTCCAGTATTGGTCTTGCCATCAGCTTCAGGTTCTTACACCATTTATTGTGATGCTTCGAGAGTCGGGATTGGCTGTGTATTGATACAGGAGGGTAGAGTGATTGCTTATGCTTCTCGTCAGTTGAAGCCCCATGAGAAGAACTACCCCGTTCATCACTTAGAATTGGCTGCTATAGTTCATGCCTTGATGATTTGGAGGCACTATCTATATGGAGTATCTTGTGAGGTATTCACTGATCATCGCAGTCTTCAGCATTTGTTCAAACAAAAGGATCTTAATTTGAGGCAGCAGAGGTGGCTTGAGTTGCTTAAGGACTATGATATTACCATTTTGTATAATTCGAGAAAGGCCAATGTAGTGGCCGATGCTTTGATCCGAAAGGCAGTTAGTATGGGGAGTTTGGCGTATATCCCAGTTGGGGAGAGGCTCTTTGCAGTTGATGTTCAGGCTTTGGCTAATCGGTTGGTGAGACTAGACATTTCAGAGCCCAGTCAGGTAGTGGCTTGCGTGGTTTCTCGGTCTTCCTTGTATGATCGCATCAGAGAGTGCCAGTATGATGATCCGCATTTTCTTATCCTCAGGGACGGAGTTCAGCACGGAGATGCTAGATATGTGACTATAGGTGATGATGGTGCGTTGAGGATGCAGGGCCGGATTTCTGTGCCCGATGTGGATGGGCTTAGAGATTTGATTCTTGAGGAGGCCCACAGCTCGCGGTATTCCATCCATCCGGGTGCCGCGATGATGTATCAGGACTTGAGACAACACTACTAGTGGAGGAGAATGAACAAGGACATTGTGGTATTTGTGGCTCGGTGTCTCAATTGCCAGTAAATAGAATATGAGCATCAGAGACCGGGCGGTTTGCTTCAGCAGATGGTTATTCCTGAGTGGAAATGGGAGAGAGTTACTATGGATTTCGTGAGTGGTCTTCCTCGGACTTTAAAGAAGCTCGACTCGATTTGGGTGGTTGTGGATCGGCTGACCAAGTCCGCACATTTCATTCCCGTGTGTACTACATATTCCTCGGAGTGGCTGGTAGGGATCTTTATTCGTGAGATTGTCCGATTGCATGGGGTTCCAGTTACTATTATCTCGGATAGAGGCACTCAGTTTACTTCCTAGTTCTGGAGGACTTTTCAGCGAGAGTTGGGTACGCAGGTAGAGCTGAGCACAACATTTCATCCACAGACGGATGGACAGTCCGAGAGTACCATTCAGATATTAGAGGACATGTTGCGTGCCTGTGTGATTGATTTCGGAGGTTCTTGGGATGAGTTTCTATCTCTTGCAAAGTTTTCCTACAACAACAGCTATCAGTAAAGCATTCAGATGGCGCCGTATGAGGCCTTATATGGGAGACGGTGTAGATCTCCAGCCGGTTTGTTTGAGCCCGGCGAGGCTAGGTTTCTAGGGACAAATTTGGTTCAGGATGCCTTAGAGAGAGTGAAGGTGATTTAGGAGAGACATCGCACAGCTCAGTCGCGTCAGAAGAGTTATGCGGACCGGAAGGTTCGAGATGTATCTTACTCGGTGGGTGAGAAGGTCTTGCTGAAGGTTTCACCCACGAAGGGTGTGATGAGGTTTGGAATGAAAGGGAAGCTGGGTGCGCGGTTCATCGGACCTTTTGAGGTGCTTAGGAGGATCGGGGAGGTGGCCTATATGCTTGCTTTGCCACCCAGCTTGTCTGGCGTTCATCCGGTATTCCATGTTTCCATGCTCCGAAAGTATGTTGGGGACCCGTCTCATGTCTTGCACTTCAGTACAGTTCAGTTGGATGAGGATTTGACATATGATGTAGAGCCAGAGGCTATTTTGGGTCGTCAGGTTCGGAAATTGAGATCGAAGGATATAGCTTCGGTGAAGGTTCAGTGGAGAGGTCGGCCCATGGAGGAGGCTACTTGGGAGACCGAATAGGAGATGCGGAGCAGATACCCTCACCTATTTGAGACTTCAGGTATGTATCTTGACCCGCTCGAGGACGAGCGTTTGTTTTAGTTGGGGAGAATGTGATGACCCGACCCGTCGTCTCATGTGTTTCCGTCCCGTTTTCCCTGTTTATTGCTTCTTCATGATTTATTATGTGTGTTGGATGAGTTTGAGTTGATTCGAATTGGATTTGGTAGGAAAATGGGCAATTAGTCTCTTTAAGGGGAGGTTGGTTTGGAAAAGTCAACTGGAAGTTGACTTATGAGTTAGAGGGCTCGGATGTGATTTCCGATGACTCGGTTAGCTTCGGGGGATTATTTGAGGCTTAGGAGCGCAATCAGAAGTAATTTTGGAGGTTCGGTGTAGAATTAGGCTTGAATTGGCGAAGTTAGCATTTTGGCGATATCCTGTTGATAGGTGAGATTTTTATCCGAGGGTCGGAATGGAATTCCGAGAGATGCAGTAGCTTCGTTAGGTGATTTGTGATGTGTGTGCAAAATTTTAGTTGAATCGGAGGTGGTTAGGTCGGGTTTTTGATCGAATGTGAGTTTCGGAAGAATTTGATAAACTTAGGCTTTGATTTGGTGAAATTTGATGATTTTGATGTTAACTATAGTGATTTGATAATTCGAGCAAGTTTGAATACGGTAATAGATCATATCTGTGCTTTTGGTTGAGGTCCCGGGGGCCTCGGGGTGAGTTCGGGTGGTTAAACAGAGAGTTTGAAGTTTGTTGCATGTTTTGGATTTGCTGGTTCTGTCATTTCCGCATCTGCAGAAAAGGGACCGCATAAGAGGTTCCGCAGATACGGCGGGGAGGTCGCAGAAGCGGTTCTAGTAGGGGCTTGACCTTTTCGCAGAAGCGGACAAGAGTTCGCATAAGCGGTCCCGCTGGTGCGATATCTGGACCGCAGAAGCGGTCGTGGCACTTAAGTGACTTCTGAAGAAGCGGAATAATTGCCGCAAAAGCGATAACCGTAGTCGCAGAAGCGGTTTTGGTGCCGCTGAAGCGAAAAGGCCTGGGCAGATATTTAATTAAGTCTTCTTCGCGAATTTTGAAAGAACAAATATTTTGGACTTCGGACTAAGAGGATTTTGGGCGATGTTTGAAGAGGGTTTCAAGGGCTATCATCAGGTACGGATTCTTGGACTTAGATTATGATATTATGGTGTATAAACATGGATTAACACTAAAAACCCAAGGAATTAAAGGTTAAAAATGGAGGTTAGAGCTTGAAACTTAAGAGAGTTTAAACTTGTGATTTGAGGGGTCAAATAGACTCTGATTCTTGTGAACTTGGTATGTATAGACTCGTGGCGAGATAAGGATCGTATTGATGTAAAATTTTTTGGATTTCGAGAAGTGGGCCCGGGACTCAGGTTTTGCAAATTTCGTGATTTTCGATATTTTTCGAGTCTTTTCGATTGGGTTATTTTCTCTTTGCCTATTGTAATGTATTCGTTATGGTTTTGGCCAGATTCGACGCGCAAGGAGGTCGATTTGAGAGGAAAGGGCATTGTGAGCTAATCTTTAGCCGGCTAGAGGTGAGTAATTGATGTAAATACTGCTCTGAGGGTTTGAAACCCCGGACTTTCACATCATAACGCTATATTGAGGCGTGACACGCATTCTACGATGAGTGCGGGGTCGTTTACTGTTGGGGATTGAGACTTGGTCCATCCCGAGTGTTAATTTCTATTATATTGGCGATTGAGACGCATACTTTATCACTGTGAATTGGGCTTATTACCGTGTTTGGAGCCTTGTGCCGACCTATAGAATCCTTAAGGGATCCTTGTGTGTTTTTCCTCACTTATGTGCATAACATATACTCTCAGTCATGCTTTGAACTGTTAAAAACAATATAATAAATGTGTTTATACATGAATATTAAATGGAAAATGGATATGAGGGCTGAGATCCCTATAGTATGTCATGCCCGATTGGCTGTGAACTTATTTGACTGAGATGGGTCGGGGACTCGATAGTGAGGATGTTTCCCTTGGATATGGATCAGGTTGCATGCCGCAGCGATGATATATATATTGTTATTGAGGCCGAGAGCCTGTTTGATTCCACGATAGGGCTGATATTGCGCTTGGGCTATAGGAGCCCCTCCGGAGTCTGTATACACCCCAGTGAGCGCCGTCGACGTTAAATAAATGGAGCGGGTTGCACGCCGCAGCGGGTACTAGAGTGTACCGTTATCTGTGTTGCATCTTTTCATGCATTATTCCTTGAATGTATTATTTGTTGGTTACCGTTTCATTGATATTGATATAAACTGCTTGATATAGATTACTTTGTGCATTTTCTGCGTTTTCTTACTTTCAGACTGTAGTTATGTTTATTACTCACTGGGTCGGAGTACTCACTTTACTCTCTGCACCTTGTGTGCAGATCCAGGGCATCCACAGGTTGAGTGAGCTTTGACCAGCTTTCCAGAGTTCTTATTTCGGGAGTATTTGAGGTAGCTGCAGGGCGTTCGCAGTCATTGATTCTCCTTCCTATCCCTACCCTTCTGTTTCCGCATTATCAGCTTTTAGACAGACTTTATAGTAGGATGTTACTCTATATTTTAGAGGCTCATGTTCGTGACACCGGGTCCATGTTGGGCTGTATTGTTATTTGTTAGATTTTTGTTCCGCATTATTATCAGTATTTTAGGCCTTGACTTAAATGGCATTTATCTTCATCTGTTTAATTAATGGGGTTATTGTTATAAATGGTCGGGCTTGCCTAGTAGTGTGCTGGGCGCCATTATGACCGGGTTGGGGTCGTGACAAAGACTTTGGAGTATTTTTAGACTATGTGCCTCTCTTATGTGATAATACAAGTGCACTTAACATGGAAAAAAATCCAGTTCAACATAAGAGGACCAAGAACATTGATGTATGTCATCACTTCCTCTAAGAAAATGTTAAAAAGGCTTATATGCATGAAATTCTACGGCAGTGAATACCAAATTGCAGATATATTTACCAAAGCCCTGAGCAGAGAACACTTCGAGAAAAATTGTCTGGCACTGGGACTGATAAAACCCAATTGAGAACATGGTCTCTCAATGATTTGCTATGAAAGAAATGTTCAAGTAAAATTAGCTAAAAGGTGTTTTCGGGCAAAGTCTAACTCATCTCTATACCGTTACAAGTAGACGTGCTTGTTGATTACAGAGCAAATAACCAGTTGAGGCAGTATACCCTAGTAAAAAGGGAAAAGCTTACAGATACAAGATCAGTCTGGGAACCTGGTTCTCCTAACACAAGTTAGTTGCTTCTCTGTTCTCTTATGCACAATTCTGAACGATTAAAATAAGTGCCACATCATCAGCATGTCAGTTTTTGCTTTTGTGTCTTTTGAACCCAAATGTCTCACCCGTTATTAATCGACCCAACTCCCTAAAAGTTTCCCCTCTTTCTAACCGGTCCTTCTTTCACTATAAATACTTCTATCACTGTCATCACACTCTTCACATCAACACATCAAAACTCGTACAATGTCGCAGCAGGCCTTATAGGCTTTATATTAGTGCTTGGGCAGGATCCGACCCTCCGCCGTCCGATATACCAGTAGTGAGAACAGGAATAATGATTTATAGACACGTCTTTGGTGAGGGGTATTGATGTTAGGCACCCGTACAATGTTGAGTGATTGTGTGTGTTGAGAGGGAATATGAGATAGACAGATTGAGCTCTTTGAGAATTGTGATACATTACATTTGACATGTAGCATAGAGGTGTAACATTCCTCATGCTAGCTCTATTTGGCATATTTTAACGGTGTTGGGATTAAATTGTTAAACTTCAAATCATGCCTAAATTTTTGTATTGTGAACGAGCTGAATATGGAAGTTTCTTTGAGTTATCAGTGTCATTCTCTTTGTTATATCTATATTTTCATTATTTTGATTCTGACTGTATCCGTTTGAGCTCGTCACTGCTTTTAGTCTATGGTTAGTCCTATTATATATTGAGTACATTAGGTCGGTTGTACTAAAACTACACTACACTTCGTGTGTAGATCCAAGTACATCTAGATGGGGTGATTGCTAGAGTGGTGCTAGTACATGTTGGGAGACTTTCAGGTTGGTGCTATGACGCCCCTTGGCCTTGACTCTCCTTCCTTTCATTTTTACTCAAGATTGTTCTATTTTCTTAGACAGTTGTACTAGAGTCTTAGACTATGTTGACACTTAGTAGCTCATTAGTCGCTGACACTAGAATTTTACGTTCGTTGTAGTAGAGATACATTTATTTTTGTCAGTTATTTATGAGACTTTCCACTGTTAAGCTTATTAAATCATATTTTTAATTCGAATGAGTAGTTGTTATGTGATTGTCGGCTTTCCTAGTAATGTGTTAGGCACCATCACGACAGGTTGGGATTTTGGATCATAACATCTATGTCTCCTATAATTTCACCTAAGTATTCTCTACTAATCCGATCACTTCACGCGACATTATTCTATCCCGAAAAACTAAAATAATTCACTAGACATATTCTCCAAAACTACGCCGGTACTATTTTACCACTCACTATAACAATGTCAAGGCTTCGTTATTCCTAAACCCACGATATTGATTCTTCACAAACATTAGGAGTGATATTGTTCAACAACCACCTAAATATATATCATTTTCCAAGAAATACATAATAAATAGGCACAATCAATTGATGGTCATTCAGTCAACAACAATAAATACGTAGTTGAACAAGTAGAGAAATCCATCAGCTTAATTAAATAAAAACATATCAATAATTTATCCTACAAAAGATTCCATCAAAACCCTAGTAAGAAATTAGCTATTCATTATAGTATGTAAAACTATGATATTGAAATTCATAACCAATAATGAAAAACTGGAAGAAGAAAGAAAAAACTTGTTGCCGAATCTTCCGCCTTGCTCCTTGCGTGTTCTCATCTCCAAAGTCTTCTCTAACCCTAAAGTAGTGTCTTCCCCTTTTAAAAGGACGTTTTAGGATATGATTATATCATTTAGGATTTGTATGGGGCGAAACTAACCAATAAATCAATCTTGGATAGAAAAGCTAGAATTCGCGTCAACTTTCGCGCAAAGCGCGACCGTAGATGCGGACTCAAAATTTGGAATTTTCTCATTTCGCGAAGCAATCATTGCCTTCGCTTCAATTCACTATTTTGTGCATTCAATTGTCTCCTTTTTTGCATCAACTTTCGTGCCATTGACGAGAATGGACGAGCTCCCAGTTCTTCCATCATTTTGTTTTTGCAACACATTGTCATCTTTTGATCATTTATCGTCAAAACTCGTTCCTACACATAAGAAACATGTAAGGAGCATATTTTACTTCAAAAACCATATTACCTCCCGCAATTCATACAAGAAATAACAAGCAAATGTACTAAAAAGCATGTACTTTTCATCATTTATCAGCTACGCAATTTGGGCGTCCATGAAACGTTAGTAATGTAGTCTGCGTTTCGCATGATTGTGAAAAACTTTAGTGAATTTTGAAATATTTTTTTTTATTATTTAATCGAGATAGAAGGTTTATTATATCTTTATCTATTTCCATACAAAATAAATGTATCTTGGCGATGTTACAAATAAAATATTTTTAATTGAATTAGAGCTTAAATGATGTACACGTTTTTCTTTAATGACGATGAAAAAGAAAAGAACTTTAAAGGAATGTTTTTACTTATAGATGTGTGAATATACATGATTTTAACACATGATTCCCTAAGTGTAGCATATATTAAATATATGTATATAGGTATTTACTTTTTCCCTTCTATTTGATCGTAAAAGAATAATGTTAATCTCTTGATGAAGTATAAAAGCCAGAACTAAAACAGAGTTAAAAAATAAATATCAACTAAAATGAAAAACTAAAAAGTACTGATCGTGGATGACATCTTGACTCTTTAATGATTAAATTTACTTGATGTCTTCAATCGTGGTGTCTTTAAAAAGTACAATGCGGTAGTATAAAAATTGCTGCAAAACATAAGGAAATTAAAAGAATTTTAAGAATGATCAGTCTCAAACAATCCATAAGTTTGAATTTAAAAATATGACAATATACTGTTTCGTGGGTATTCCCCAAAAATATAGGTCTCAATTGTATACGACCTCCCTCCTTAGCTTTATTAATCTAAGATGACCATAGCTACAAAGGTAAATAATCTGAAGAAAACAATTAGTAAAGGTCCAAGATAAAAAGGGGCAAATAGATTGCACTTTTAGAGTATTAATATCATAAAATCTACATAACACTCTCAATGTTTCAACAAAAAAAAGTGATAATTTATGTCATGCCCCAAATCTCGGTGGAGTGGAATACGACATTTGGTGCCTTAAACTTGTGACCGAGTGAACCAACATCTCCTTTTATCCTTAGACAATGCATGCTTCATGATAAAGAAATTCTCAAAGAATTTAAAGTTATTAATATTTGGCCTGATAGACTATAAATCATTCAAAAGCTTTATACATAATTTCATGAATACCGTGACAATACATAATTACATGATCCGCTGTGTAAATATAGCTTTTATGATAATAAACACCTAAATGCATAAATAAACTACACTTGAACAGTAGGGGACTCACCATATCAGCTGGAGTAGAAAGGGAGATGCTTAGCGATGATCCATGTCGTCCAATGGTATCAAAACCTACATCCACGAAGAAATGCATCGCCACCAAAAAAAGGAATATGAGTCTATAATGAAAAGTACTTGTATGCATCGTCAATTTCCTTACATAAAAATAGGGAAAAAACATATAGAAGAAACTGTATTGGGAAAAAATCGGATGTATGTAATGAAGTGATTGAAAGTTGACGTGTCAAGACATGGGAGCTGGTCAAAAGACGATTATCACCAAAGAGGCACAGGCAGCACTTGTTACAAGCAAAGGCACGAGCAAAGAGGCATGGGCGGCAACAGCTACGAACAAAGGCACGTGAAGAGGCACGAGTGGGTATTCAAAATATTCAACGCTCGTGCTACATTAAGTCCAAAAACCAATGAGAACGAATCTTGTAGCACAAGAGAGTACTGATACAATATTTAATAAGCATTAAATATTGAAAACGTTAAAGAATCTGTATTAAATGTAATGATTATGTAACGTAGCATTCAATGTCTTTAATTGCTCATAGTAGTCTTAATACGACAGAGGCAAAACGCATATCTTCAAGGTAGCTATAAAAGGGAGATAATTGATCAATTGTAGGGACACGAAAACACTATCTGAATGAATTTTGGTTTACTGGATTTTCTTAATTATATTCTTGTTACCTAGATTTCTTTCTCTTATTCATTCATGCGAATATCAGTAACCCGAGTTCTTCTAAATTATCGCTTTAGTTAAAATTCTATTTTTTGGTTAAACAAATGGGTTCCGTTGCTGGGACTCTGATAATCCATTTTATTTTAGCTTAACTTTCCTTGACGCATCAACCATGTCGAACAACAATGACAACATTCAAGGAAACCAAGAAAATCCAACAAACCGGCAACTTCAAGGAGGTCCACAGAACAATAACGGACTGATTCCATCTCCACGAGGCTCTCCACGACGGTCTCGTGAAGGCATTCCTGATGGATCTCATACAGATGAATAGGCTCAATTCGAAAATGTTGAAACTATGGATGAGGCTTTTCAAAAACTTATTGCCTCACAAGTCAATAAAGCTCTGCGGGCTTTTGTTAGCCAATTACCTGCTGCACCACCCACACCCACTCCAAATAACAACACTCTAGAGAACCCTTATTCCGGGCTCGTTAATTCAGGTAGTAGTGGAACCCCGAGCGAATCACAGGAGGGAGAACCAGGTAACTTAGTTAATTCTGATTTATAAAATTTAGTACTAACATTGCAGAAATAGCTCAGGGAGCAAAGAAACCGCATAGAGCAAATACCCGGGGTGCCACCCATGATCAAAAGGGTAGATATGGATAAATATTTACAACAACCATGGAAGCCAAGCATTGCTCCCCTTCCAATCCCGAAGAAATTCAAATGCCTGATATACAAAAATACAATGGAACAACAGATCCACGAGACCATGTGACTGCATTCACAACAAACGTAAAAGGCAACTATTTGACTAAGCAAGAGATTGAATCAGTATTAGTCAAAAAATTTGGTGAAACACTCACTAAGGGTGCACTAACATGGTATTCGCTTTTACCTGAAAATTATATAAATTCTTTTGCTGAGCCTGCAGATTCTTTCATCAAAGCACACTCGGGAGATCAAAAAGTCTAAAAAAGAATGGAAGATATTTTCAAGATCAAACAAGGGGACTCATAATTGCTTAGGGAATTTGTGGACAGATTCCAGCGTGAAAGAATGACATTGCCACGTGTACCAGATAACTAGTCAGCTATAGCTTCACCAGCAATTTGAATGAAAAAAGCTCAGAAGCTACGAGGCGACTCAAGGAAATCCTTTGTGAATTCCCAGCTACAACATGGAATGACGTTTACAACAGATATAGCACAAAGCTGAGGATTGAAGAAGATATTATTTCACGACATCAAAAAGAAGAAAAGTTAAGCTCGAGCTGGGTAGAAAATGAAAAAAGGTCCGGTAAAAACAGGTACGAGCCACACTTAGGACATGCGAGAAGAGACTCACGGTCAAAACAAGACAATTAGAGGTACGATCACAGATCGAGGAATAGAGAGTCAGGCTCATCATCAAGATTTGGGAATGACCGAAGCACACGTGAGATGATGATAGAAGTCTAAAGGCAAGGTTTGGCGGTTATAATTTCAACGTAAGTACTTATGAACTCGTGGATATTTTAAAAAGCATGGGAGATAAGGTATGGTGGCCGAAGGAGATGAGATCAAAGCCAAACAGACAAAATCCTGATCATTGGTGTGAATTCCATAATGATCACATGCATAAAATGGTAGATTGCAGGCTTTTGCAGGGTGAAGTTGATCATTTATTAAAACAGGGGTATCTCACTGAGTTATTCAGTGAGAAAGGTAAACAAACATACATGAAAAACAGGCAAGAACCCCCCAAACCACCTTCTCCCAAAACAACCGTTAACGTTATTAGCGGAGGAGAAGAAATCAATGGTCTGACCTATACAGTAGCCAATAAGGTTTCCAAAGTAACGATTACCCACGCAAAACGGTTGCGACATGTTTTAGAGGAAGAAAATATTACGTTCAATGATGCAGATACCGAGGGTCTTTTAACTCCATTTAACGACACACTGGTAATATCTTTACTTGTACATGACACTAACGTGACACGCGTTTTAATTGACCCAGGTAGTTCCGTGAATATTATTTTGTTACGAGTACTATGTGAGATGCAAGCAGAAGATAGATTGGTACCAAAAGCGCATACTTTGTCAGGATTTTACAATTCCAGTGTTGTAACGAAAGGGGAAGTGATGCTTACTACATTCGCAGAAGGTGTTGTCAAAGACACGAAATTTCAGGTAGTAGAAATGGAAATGGCTTACAACATAATTCTTGGGAGGCCATGGATCCAAGATATGGATATTGTTCCATCAACCTTGCATCAAGTCATTAAATTTCCAGCTCCATGGGGAATATGTCAAATCAGGGGAGACCAAAAGACATCCAGGAGCATCAACTCCGTGGCAGATTTAAGTGCGAAGGGTGAAGAAAAATAGCAATTACATAATCTAGTTGAGGATAGCATAACATCAACCTCAATTAAACAAGGTCAAACAGATGTGGATTCAAGGCCCGATTCCATTCAAGAACCAGAAGAAAATGAAAACATCAAAACGACAATAGAAGAGCTGGAGGCTGTAGTTTTGTTTATACATTGGCCAGAGAGAAAAGTGTATATAGGAGCCAATCTCAGCCCGTATATGAAACGTAAGTTGATTGAATTTTTAAAAGCCAACGCAGATTGTTTTACTTGGTCCCATTCTGATATGACATGGATACCATCGGAGGTAATGAATCACAAATTAAACGAGGACCCTCCTCATCCACCTATCAAACAAAAGAAAAGAGAGCAAGGAACTTTCAAAAATTAGGTGATTCAAGATGAGGTGCAAAAATTATTAAAAAATGGGTCTATTCGTAAGTTAAAGTATCCTAAGTGGTTAACCAACACTGTTGTGGTTCCCAAGAAGAACGGTAAATGGCGAGTTTGTGTAGACTATACAGATCTTAACAAAGCTTGTCCTAAAGACTCTTTTCCATTACATCATATAGATCAATTAATTGATGCTACTGCAGGGCATGAGTTGTTATGTTTTTTAGATGCATATTCAGGCTATAATCAAATCAATATGGATCTAGCACAATAAGAAAAAACTTCATTTATAACAGACAGGGGGACTTACTGTTATAAAGTAATGCCTTTTAGACTAAAAAATGCAGGTGCAACATATCAAAGACTGGTAACCAAAATGTTCAAAGAGCATTTGGGAAAAGCCATGGAGGTCTATATAGATGATATGCTTGTTAAAACGTAGCATTCTGGAGATCATATATTGCATCTGTCTGAAACATTTTAAATTTTGCAAAAATTTAATATGAAGTTAAATCCCGAAAAATGAGCATTGCGTGTTGCATCAGGTAAATTCTTAGGTTTTCTTATTTCTAACCATGGTATTAAAGTTAATCCTGCACATATTAAGGCCATCGAAGAAATCCCTAATATACTTTCGAACAAGAAAGAAGCTCAAAGATTAATAGGGAGAATTGCAACCTTGGGAAGATTCATTTCTAAATAATTAGAGAAGTGCTTTAAATTCTTGTCAGCCCTTAAGAAGTGGGATCATTTTGAATGGAATGAGGAATGTCAACTTGCACCTGCAAGACAGCTCCTGCGTCCCTGCGTCCGCATCTGCGCGTCCAGACAAAAATCCCAAACTATGCACCTATGGTGTCCTCATCGCAGATGCGTCTTTGCTTCTGCAGAAATACACCCACTTTTGCGAGCCTCTCCGCCTTCACTCTAGTCTGCTTCTTTGACCAAAGAGTCACATCTGCGATCTTGTAGGTGCGGAACCTTTCTCGCACCTGCTCTCCCAGTATTCCTCCCCAAATCACGTACCTGTGCTTTCATGGACACTTTTGCAGCTCTGCACCAGCGGCCAAAACCTTGCAGGTGCGGTTACACCAGAATGACTGCCCACAGAAATTTCACAAGTCAAATTCTTGATCTGATTTCAACGTGAATCACTCCCGAGGCCCCTGAGACCCCATCCAAATATACCAACCCATCCTAAAACATCATACGGACTTAGTCGAGGCCTCAAAACATGTCATATAACATTAAAAATACGAATCGCACCCTAATTCAAGCCTACTTAAATTAATGGAATTTTAAACTTCTACAATCGATGGTGAAACCTATCAAGCCAACTCCAATTGACCTAAAATTTTGTATACAAGTCATAAATCAAACAACGTACCAATTCCAACTTCTAGAACCAAAATTCGTGCCCCATAACGACAAATTCAACTTTCGGTCAAACCTCTCAATTCTCCAAACTTTAACTTTTTCAACTTTCGCCAATTCAAGTCAAAATCATCTACGGACCTCTAAATGAATATCCGGACATAATCCTAAGTTCAAAATTACCATACAGAGCTAAGAGAACCATTAAAACTCCATTCCAGGACCATTAACGCATAAGTAACATCCGGTCAAGTCTTTCAACTTAGGCTTCCAACCTTGGGTTTAAGTGTCCCAATTTATTCCGTAACATTTTCGGAACCAAACTAACCACCCCGGCAAGTCATATAACAACAAAAATATATATAATAGACAAAAATAGGGGAACAAGGCTATAATGCTCAAAACAACTGGCCGGGTTGTCATAAAATCATTTTATGGTTCATAATTTGGTTTGAAGCTTTAAACAAATTCTTATCTTTGGTGAAAGTCCCTAGTATCGACATAACATTTGTCACCATGTGTACATTCATGTATGTAAAGGCCCTCTAGTATCGACTAGGCATCTCCACCACAACATCATATGATTTTGATAACTTTTTTTAGCAATCAAAAGTCCCAACTTTTATGTTAAGGGAACCCAATCAGGGTGACAATCTAGCCGTCCAATCCAAGTTACGGTATGATCATAATATCTAGTTACCTAGTCCAAGTCATGTTTCTATCATAGTATCTACACCGGAACGTAGGTTAGTAAATTGAATTTAATTAAAAATATCTTCTTAGATTGTTAAAAATGTAACGACCTGATAGGTTGTTTGGAGTACTAGACTTTATTTTCGTGTTTTGAAACCTCTATTAGCTTCATTTGATACTTATTGATTTGCCTGTGTGGTTCATATTATTTCTAAAATGCTTTTACATAAGATTTTGAAGAAAATGTGATTTTTGGCATATAATGGGACTTGAGTTGACCACGGTGAACATTCTTGGTAAATGATCTTAGATCGATGTTTTGACAATTTTCGTAGGTTCGTATGATGTTTTTCAACTTGTACGCACATTTTGTTGGGGTCCAGGGTAACCCGAGCGCATTTTGGCATATTATTTCTTAATTTTATGAATTGAGTTTTAAAGTTCAATTCTTGTTTTTGATGATCCTTTTGTGTTATTTGATCAATTTGATTTTGATGATTTGAGGTAGTGAGCAAGTTTGTGGTATGTTTATAAACTTGTGAACCCGAAGGACTTGGGTGCATTTCGGGTACATTACGTAAGAGTTTGGGCATTGTTGGTGAGGCAAGTTGCTGGTGTAATCTGCATATCTCGCATTTGCAAGGTCCGGCTCGCATTTACGGCTAATTTATTGCATTTGAGATATTAGGCTGGTAGGCTGGAACTTCACTTTTACGAATAATTATTTGCATTTGCAAAACAAGTTGAGACCACATTTGCAATATCAGATTCGCGTTTGCGAGACAGTGTCCTTTGAGTGAACTTCGCATTTGGGAAGTATTAGTGTGCTTTTGCGCTGGGGGGCACCTCACATTTCAGAACAAAATGTCGCATTTGTGACATCACTAGGCTTGATGCAGTGATTGAATTTGCGATCGGTGTCTCACATTTGCAGACTTCGCATTAGCGAACAAGTGTTTGCAAATACGATACCTGTGTGAAGGTTAAATATAGGAAAATCAGGACTTAGCTTATTTCACTCTACTTTTCAAACCCAAACACTCAAGTGGCAATTTTTGAAGAACATTTTCTCCCCAAATTTGTTGGTAAGTGTAACGAACCGACCGATTGTTTTGACAATTTGAATTTTGTTTGATGGTTCGAGGGCATGAGTAGGTTCGTATGTTATATTATGACTTGTGCTTATCCTCAGTTTTGATTTTGGGTGATTTGGAATTAATTTGAAAGAATGATGCATGTTTTAAAAGATTTAAGTTGGAAGAGTTTACCATGTTTGAATTTTGTGTATTTGACCCTAGATCGGAATTTTTGTTATTCTGTTAGGTCTGCATGATAATTTTGGAATTAGGTGTACGCCCGAATTTGCATTTGGATGTTCCTAGAAGGTTTTGACACTATTTGGCGAAAGTTCATAGGTTTAACCGGGAGTTGACTTTAATTTTATCTGGCTCAAATTATTGTTTTGAGGGTTGGATTAGGTTCGATATGTCATTTGGAACTTATATACAAATTTTGGATTCATTCTGGATTGGTTAGGCTAGAATCAGACACTTGGTTCAAAATTTGATGTTGATGAACTTAAGAGATAGATCTACATTAATGATTCGTGATTTTGATATTATTATGAGTGATTATAGGCCTTAATTATGTCCAAAATATATTTTTGGAACATGTTGGTATGTTCGGACGGGGTCCAGAGGGGGTCGGATAAGTTTCAGGGTGGTTTCGGACCAGTTCAAGGCTTTTTCATTGCTGGTTTTTAGCTACATGGTTGTACATTGCAATCGCGAAGAATTAAATGGAAAAATTGGACATGTGAATTGCGTTTGCGGAGTAAACTCTGCATTCACGAAGATGAAATTCTGCTGTTACCGAGCTGATTTTTGAAGCTTAGATGTTGCAATCTATAAGGAAGTTGGAAATGATCCAAAAACGAAAGTTGTAGCTCTTTGTTTCTAGTTTCAAAAAACAAACCGTTTTTCATTTTGAATTTTGTACAAAATGTTATAACCATTTTACTATAGGCTATCTGGAAGAGTTGGGTATGCTTGTTGGAATTTATTCATCGCGTTCGCGGGGACATGGCCGTGATCGCGAAGGGTAAAAAATGAGCTGGATTTTTTTGAATTGCGATCGTGAGGTTTGTACTTGCACATATTCCTTATATGCTGGAATATTGACTGAGCAAAATACTGTAAAATAAAGAATTATGAGTACCATGGTGGTTTTATGTGAGATTTACTGATTTAATCATATATCTATTCTATTCTTGTTGAGATTATGAACTGTACATGTGATAAGGAGTATCATTTATAGTTCTAGCTTCTTTTACCTCACTGATGTTATTTATGATACTTATTCAGTACTTAAGGTCAGTTCTAATCATACTACACTTCTGCACCTTGTGTGTAAATTTTGGAGTTGATGTTGATGTGTAAGGCGGGAGCTGGCATTGAAGATGTACCCGCCTTCCAGTTATGGCTATCACTTATCCTTGATAGCTTTATATTTAAATTATGTTTGTACATTCCGAACATATGTTGTAATTACTTTATTTCATTTTTTAAGTCTAAGTCTTATTGGCTCATGACTTGTACTATCACTTCTTGGGTTATTGTATAAGACATCAGTTATTTCATCATTTATTTCATGTTAATCTCATTTGGATTGTGAATATTGATAATTGGTTTACCTGGCAGTTTGGGTTAGGTTCCATCACAGCTAGTTGAATTTTGGGTCGTGACAAGTTGGTATCAGAGCTCTAAGTTCGTAGGTTCTACGAGTCATGATCAAATGCCTAGTAGAGTCTTGCAGATTGAAATGATGACGTCCATACCCATCTTTGAGAGGCTAGAGTGAAATCTAGGATACACTTCATATCTTTCCTTCTTTATCGTGTAGTATTGATTCAGTTTGGAGCATATATCTTTGTTTTCATTCCATCCAACCGTGTGTTATGTGAGCACTTGGTATCAGTTGAGCACTGATGGCTTGTGATTCCATGGATGGGGTGCGAGATGTGTTTTTTGTGTTTTGCTGATAGGCTAGTCTAGAGGACTTGAGGTTGAGTTTTGACCATAGCTTAGTGTTGGTGGATTTGGTTGCGTGAGCATGTGCTTATGGACTTATATGTTTGGTAGTGTCCCTAGGAGTGGGTTTATGGCTTGGTAAGTGCTTGGATGGCTATACGATGAGTATGATGTGACTATGGGATGTGTTCAAGTGGCTTTCATAAGACGATAAAGGTTTCTTGGAATGCAAAAAAGGACTATTTTGTGCTTGATTTCTCCCTCGATGTGTTGTATAGTCTTGAATTATGAGCGTGTTGAGGGATCTTTCATGTTGTCCGGTTATGGAATGAAATAAATTCTTATGTCTTGTTGGCGAGTTCAAACTTGGGAAGAT
Source organism: Nicotiana glauca (assembly GCA_026770625.1). Taxonomy (NCBI): domain Eukaryota; kingdom Viridiplantae; phylum Streptophyta; class Magnoliopsida; order Solanales; family Solanaceae; genus Nicotiana; species Nicotiana glauca. The sequence goes on along the minus strand of MU755905.1, from coordinate 56,306 downwards.
TAAGTGATTGCATAGTAGTTGTGATAGTGAAAGGTCATAGAGAGATGCCAGTTTGACGCTAAGTAGGAGGATCATCTCCTGCGGAATGTTCTGAGCTTGTGTGATCCTTATGATGTTTGTGTTAGGAGTTTCTTTCTTTACATATGTTGCAATTTGAGATTGAATCGCTTGAGGAAGTTGACTTGATTATCACAACAATGAGTGTGCATTTCGCATAAGATTTGGGGTGTTTTATGATTAATTCTACATGATGTCATGATGTTTTGTTAAACTGCAGTTCGGGATTATGGAAGTAAGGGAGAAAGAGTATTATGGGTAATCAAATGTTGTGATCTGTGCCTTTGAGCCAAGTGGGGGAGTCTTCTATCGACGAATATATTTTGATAAGATGAGAAAGGTTGCTTGGAATGCGAAAAAGGACTATCGGGTGCTTGCTTTCTCTCTCGATGTGTTGTACAATCTCGAGTTATGAGCGTGTTGAAGGATCTTTCATGTTGTCCAGTTATGGGATGAAATAAATTCTTATGTCTTGTTGGCAAGCTCAATCTTGGGAAGATTAAGTAATTGCATAGTAGCAGTGACAGTGAAAGGGCATTGAGAGATGCCAGTTTGAGGCTAAGCAGGAAGATCATCTCCTGCAGAATGTTCTGAGCTTGTGTGATCCTTATGATGTTTGTAATGGGAGTTTCTTTCTTCACATATGTTGCAATTTGATTTTGGATCGCTTGAGGAAGTTGACTTGATTATAACAACAATGAGTGTGCATTTCACAGAAGATTTGAGGTGTTTTATGATTATTGCTACATGAGGTCATGATATTTTATTAAACTACAGTTCGGGATTATAGAAGTAAGGGAGTAAGAGTATTATGGGTTATCAAATGTTGTGATCTATGCCTTTGAGCCAAGTTGGGGAGTCTTCTGTCGACGAATATATTTTATGGTTACGTGTTATATTAGTTTTGTCCTGAGACATGCTTGTGGATCGGTTATGACTTGAAGAGGTTCATTTCAAGGGTGACTCGAGTAAGGAAATTTCCAGATGCATCGTAACGACCTGACTGATCGTTTTGTGTAATTGCGCCCATTTCCCATTATGATGCTTCAGACTTGTGTGTTTATGGTTTTATGTCTTAGGAGGTTGATTCGTTTCGTTCCTTGAAGATTTAAGGTTGATTTGGACATTTTGATTCTTGGCTTAGACCCCTATGTTGTTTATGTTTACCAACAGTTGAGTTTTGTAAAAACGACTCTGGTATAGTGTTTTGATGGCTCTGATAGCTTTTTATCGTGATTTTGGACTTAGGCATATGCTCGAAATCAAATTCGGAATATTGTAGGTTGATTTGTATTATTTTGCCGAAATTTGACAATTCGAAGTTTAGAAGTTTGACTGTAGGTTAACTTTTGACAATCGGGATCGTAATTTGATTTTTGGACTTGGAATAGGTTCGTTGTTCTATTTAGAACTTTTCTGCCAAATTGGTACCATTTGGAGTTGAATTGATAGGATTCGGATATTTAGTTGCAATTCAAAATGTTGTTGAAATCTACTTTGAAATTCATGCATTTTGGTGTCCGAATCACAATTCTAGATGTTATTTTTATATTTTGATCACGCGAGCGAGTTCATATGATGCATTTAGACTTGTGAATGCTTTGTTTCAAGTCCCAAAGGTGCGGATGAGTATCAGACATGTTTCAAAATGTTTTAGATTAAAAATGGAATTGTTGGTATGCCTGTGCTCAGTTATCGCAATTGTGAGCACATGCCTCGCGATTGCAAAGGTGACAGGGGGTGGTCAATATTCGTAAATGAGACTTCCCCTTCTCATTTGTGAAGTAAGTAGGCCTGAGGGCTGGTTCGCAATTGTGCACATTTGCTTGCATTTGCGATAGTGGCCAGCTTCATAATTGCGAAGCCTTTGTCACAATTGGGACTTTTTTTTTCCTGACACAATCCTTAGATCCAACATGTGAAATTATACTGCGTATGTTATCTTTTTTTTTTTATCTATTTCATTCCAAAAAACAAATTTACAGGACAGGTAGATGCAGACCATCTACTCCTCAGTACATATCTTCTTTCTGTAGACTCAGTGACTTCTTCACTAAATCGAAGTAACCAATTAAACTAACAGCTGATCGAAATACATCAAGGCTAATTATACATCAAGAACTAAGCTATCCTTTATGGGTACCCATTGAGTGTTGTAAGAGCTTCATGCCAGTGTTGTATTTCCTGCCCTCTAATGTGTATATGAATTGTTACTTCTCTGCATACACTGTTCACATTTACTGCACCTCCCTAGAATCAAACTTTGTTCCTTTCTCTCCATATGGAATAAACCATCATGCCAAATACACAAGTAACAATTTCCTAATGTCCATTTTTTTGTAGCATAGTGACTTATCCATTCCACCTCACTTTGCCAATTTTGAACAGGTCGGCAATGTCCTAACCATATCAACAGTCTCGACCACACTTCATTTGTCATAGAGCATTCAAAGAATAGATGGTCAAAAGTTTCATCAGCTAGCTTACAGAGTGCACATTGTTGAGTTATTCGAACACCAAACTTCAGTAGCCTGTCAACTGTTGCTAATCTTCTTTGTAGAGCTAACCATCGAATGAATTTAAATCTGGGATGCATTCTTGGTTGCAACACAATACCTTTCCATGGAACCTTAGGTAGTTGGGGGAATTGTAGCCGATATAGCTTTCTAATGCTGAAGGAATTGCCATTTTGTAATTGATCCAGCCTGCTCAAAAGGTAGCCTTGAATACCCTTAATATTCCCTATGAGATTCCTTGACTCCTGAATTTTCCTGACTACCCAAGCTGCATTCTTGGGTATTGGCATATGTTTTAGCGTGTGGTGCTTTACGCAGAAGGTATGGATCCATTTGATCCATAAGCAATCTTTCTTTTTTTCCGCAGCCCAAAGGTGTTTTGCTACAGCAGCTCTGTTCCATACCACCAAATTCATCACATTTAAACCACCTGCTCCCTGTGGTAGACAAACTTTGTCCCAAGAGACCAAGGCCTTTATTGATACTGTTGATAAATCAGTCCACAAAAATGATCTGCAGATAGCTTCTACCATCTTCATCACCTTCTTTGGTAGTAGGAAGGTCTATGCCTAGTAGGATTGTATACCAAATACTACTGCCTTGATCAGTTGTACACCCCCTGCATAAGATAAAAGTCTTGTTGTCCAAAAATTGATTCTCTGAGTAATCTTCTCCACTAAAGGCCACCATTGTATAACTGAAAGTTTCTTCGATGCCAAAGGTACTCCCAAATATTTGAATGGGATTGTACCTTCAGGGAACCCCAATTCTTGTAGTATATCCTGCTTTTAGTTTGCTGAGACACCTGCTAAGTAAGCTGCACTCTTCTATGCATTTTCTTGCAAACCTGATGCTTCAGAAAACATTTGGAAAGTTTGTCTTAGCAATCTAATGGATTGTAAGTCAGCCCTACAAAACATGAGAAAGTCGTCAGCAAAACAAACATGCACCACTCCAAGCTTTTGGCATCTGGGATGGAATTTGAATTTTTTATTCTTCATTATCAGTGCAAACTCCCTTTGTAGGTACTCCATAGCCAAGACAAAATGATAAGGTGACATTGGGTCACCGTGTCTTATCCCCCTTCTTCCTTTTAATGGCTTAGTCATTCCCCCATTTATGTTCAGAGAATAGGTTACTGTGGAGATACATTCCATAATCCAACCTGTGAACTTATAGGGGAACCCCAAGTCTAGCAGCACTCTTTCAAGGAATGTCCATTCTAAAGTGTTATAAGCTTTCCACAAATCAACCTTCAGTACACACCTTGGAGAGATACCTTTCCTATTGTACCCTTTGAACAATTCATGTGTAAAAAGAATATTATCTGTGATACATCTGCTCTCAATGAAAGCTTATTGTGACTCCCCGACCAGTCCTCCAATTACTCTCTTTATTCTTGCTGTGATAACCTTTGTAATGATCTTGTATAATGTTGTGCAACAAGCTATTTGTCTATAGTCCTTTACATGACTAAGATTCTACACTTTAGGAATTAGTGTCACTGTAGTACTACTGATTCCTTTGTGCATCTTCCCAGTTGCAAAAAACTGTTTGACAGCATCACAGATATCAGCTCCCACTTCCTGCCAGTGTTTAGTGAAGAATTCAACTGAAAATCCATCAACCCCAGGGGTCTTTTCATGAGGCATATCATTTATTGCATTCTGGAACTCCACCACTATAATCTCTTGAATGAGCTCCTCCTTCTGACTTAAGGTGAGGCATGGACCTTGTTGAATAACTTCTGTGTTAGGACATCAATGAAGACTGCCTTTTTCCCCCATGAGTTTAGTGAAAAAGGAAATGAATTCATTCTCTAGTTGTATAGGATAAGTTACTTTTGTTCCATCATCTTTGTGGATTGATGTAATTGCATTCCTACTTGTCCTCACCTTCCATTGAGCATGAAAGTACCTAGAGTTTGAATCACCACATGTGATCCAATTAGCTCTGGACTTCTACTTAAGTACATGCTCCTCAATATTGCTCCATTTTCAACCTTTGCCAAGGCCCTTATTTCTTGCTCAATCAAATCTTGATCCAAGTGTTGGATCATGAGTTGGGTCTGTATAACTTCAAGTTTGTGCCTTGCATGGTTTAGGTATTGCTTGTAGGGAGCCATACAAGCATTCAAGTCCTTGAGGTCTCTCTTTAGCATCTTCAACCTTAGCCATACTTTTTGCATTGGGTCTGCCTGTATATTTTGGTTCCATACTCTGTTGACAATCCCTTTAAACTCAGAATTCTCCATAACTAAACTATACAATTTGAATGGCTTTGGATGTAGACTCCTTTGCTGATGCCCTTGACTGTATTGAATTAATATATGGGAATGGTCAGATACCTCCGGATTTAAGTATTCTACTTCAATATGACCATATTGTTGCAGCCAATCAAAATTTCCAAAATCCCAATCAATCTTACTGTAAACTCTTTTATCAGGTTTTTGCTTGTTACACCATGTATAGTACCACCCCAAGCTTTTTAATTGGGTAAGTTGCAGAGTATTTAGCAGATCTTGCAACCCTTGTGTTTCACCTTATGTAACTGGAGTTCCAATTCTGTCATCCGTGAACACCACATTATTAAAAGCTCCACATAATAGCCAACACCCTTGAACTGTACTCCCAAACTAAGCAAGTGTCCTCCATAGTTGACTTCTCTGGTTACTGTCATTACTTGCATATATCATGGCTACTGTGGTGCTAAAGTTAGAACTTGGTTCCTGTATTTTATAGTGAATAAACTGATCCTCAATTTGTATAATTTGAACATTCACATTCCCTTTCCATAATAACCAAATCCTACCATTTGGATGTGCATTATAATTGCAGTATACACTCCAATCCCTTGCCACTTGACTAATAATTCTAGTAGATTTCCTCTCCTTAAATCTTGTCTCCAAACATCCCATTACATTCACCTTATACTTCTTCAGAAAGAGCCTAAGCTCCTTCTGTTTGTGGGGCTTATTTAGCCCCCTTATATTCCAAGTACATAGGTTCATGTATGGGTGAAGCTGGATGGGCCAGCATCCCCTTGAAGTGTTTGTGTTTCATTCATCTGCAGGACATCAAATCTATTGGCAGAAATAAAGCCTATAGCATTCTCTACAACTTTGCATTTGTTACTGGTTTTGTGTTCCATGTATTTTGTCCCTTCAACCTCCACAATCACTCCTTGAGTACCCTCTGTAGTTGAATTTTGCTTGAGTACTCCTGTTTCCATTCTATTTGACAAAGGAATGGAGTGAATCCTCTTCTCTATTTGCTCCCCTGCACACTCATCATCCTTTTCTCTATTCACCTTTGGTATCCATTTGAGGTTCTTCTTTTTATTGTTCTTCCTCTTCTATGGTTGCTTCTTAATTTCTTCATGCCCTTCCTGCTTTTGCTTCAACCAACAGTCATCACAATTATGTCCAAACCTTACACAATCACAGTAAAATTTTGGCTTCCAATCATACTCAATTTGTTGGTTAATTATCCCTCTAGAAGTTTGAATATTCACACTCTCTGGTAAAGGACGAGATATATCGGCTTCAACAAGTATTCATGCAAATGATATCTTCTCTAACTCAGCAGTAAATTTATCTGTGTATAGAGGTTTACCCACCGCACTGCCTAGTTTACTTAATACATATGTGGCCCAGAAACTTAATGGTAGACCTGGAAATTTGATCCAAAGTGGAATTTTATTCACACAACTTGGGTCAAACATAAAATCTGCACTCCAACGCTGCAAAATCGAGGGTTTATTGTGTTATGTAAAAGGTCCATTATGAAGAACTTGATCCCTATCCACCGTATTCTAAAATCTTAAGACAAAGTGTCCTTCATCATGATAAAGGATTTGAGGTTGGTCAGCAAAATCACAGACATTTTCAATGTAATTTTCCATCATTTTTTCATATGGACTATCCCCCAAGACATAGCCAATTAGGACTGTACTCCTGTAATTTTCCTACTCCTTTGTTTCTTCATCATCAATTTTCACTACAACAGTATCATCATGAATAATAGGGGTGTAAGGTCCCTTAAATAATTTTGGTCTCAAAACTTAGTAACCCGTGGTGTCAACTCCGAATATGTGTTAGGAATGTGTAGAATTAGCTCGCCGCGATTTGGACTCTTGGTAGTGATCTAAGCCCTTAAAAAATCAAAAGAGTCAATTTTCTAGGAAATCGTCATTTATGCGGTCCAGAATGCGGTCGCAGATAAGCTATGCGGACTGCATTCCTACCGCAAAGTGATGCAGAGAGTTGGGCTAAGTTGATGTAAAAAATGTGGTCCATTATGCGACCGTATTATCAATATGCGGACCGCATTCCTACCGCAGACTGAAGCAGAGAGTCGGCTAAGTTGATGTCAAAAATGCGGTCCATTATGCGACAACATTCCTACCGCAGAGTGAAGCAGAGAGTTGGGCTAAGTTGATGTCAAAAATGCAGTCCATTATGCGACCGCATTATCAATATGCGGACCGCATTCCTACCGCAGAGTGAAGCACAGAGTTGGGTAAGTTGATGTCAAAAATGCGGTCCATTATTCGACCGCATAATCAATATGCGGACCACATTCTTACCGCAGAGTGAATCACAGAGTTGGTCTAAATTGATGTTGAAAATGCGGTCCAATATGCGGACCGCATTTCGATTCTTCGATCGTAGAATGCGACCGCAGATCTCACCCGGACTTCTATTTTCTAAAATTTAAAACCCGACCCCCTTTCTAATATAACGCCCTAACCCCTCATTTTAACCATTTTTCTGAACAAAATAAGAGAGAGGGAGGAGGGATTCTTGAGTGAAAAGTTTATCTTCTTCAAAATTGTTCCTCAAATTACCTGGTCCGGAAAATTCTAAAGCAAGTGTCTTCATCTCCATTTCTATAGGTAAAATCCCTAACACTTTTTCCTTGATTTCCAGATATTAAGCTAAGGGAGTGAGTCTCATGCTTTGATTCTTGAAATAATGGGTGGAAACTCACATGCATGTCTTTCAAAAATCTAAAATTTAGTAAGGGGAATTGGTAGAAGTAAGGTGTTGTGCTCGATAACCTAAATAAGCTTGGATAGTAATTGTGAATTTTAAATTCTAAGGTACATGTGTTAATTGTGAACTAGATTGACGTGGCTAGATTGCTTGGTGACTAATAATACGAGTTTAAAAAGGGATTTCGACTCCAGGTATGTATGGCTAACCTTGACCTTGTAGAATCACCTTGTTGGTGTTCAAATGTTTGGTATGTGACCTTCACGTGAGTAAATTGTAAAATTCGTGTGATTTGTATGGTTGTGATTATGATATGTGGTATTAGATGAAGAACAAATGACGTAAGGAAATTGTAAGTGATGCAACTGAAAGAAGTAAGATATTGACATCTATGGCTTATCGTGGGCAAGTATTGTTGTAATGTGAAACACTTGCGAATTGTGGAATATGACGGAAATAGTGTGGATGGTTATGGAAACATTTGTAAATTATTGTTGCTATTCCTTAAAAAGTGTTGTTGCGATCTTTGTGAATTGTTCATTACTGTTGTTTGTGATTGTTTGTGAATTGAAAATGTACGGTGGGATCGGGTTGCGCGCCGCAACACGAAGTAATAAGGTGCGGGTTGTGGTGATAAGGGTGGACGAGGTAATAAGGGTGGACGAGGTAATAAGGGTGGAAAGTGATCGAAATCACTGTTGAAATGAAAATATGAGCAAAAATGTGAAATCTATTGATGTGGAAATGTGGAAGGGGAAATAGGAGAGTTTGTAAAACTTATTTGGCTTGATTGTTCTTTCTTTCTAGAATTGATTGTTGCTTCTGTAACTGTTACTTATTTATCTATGGCTTGAGTTTACTTGGCATAAAGTTTGTTATACATACCAGTACAATTCAAGTGTACTGGCGTCCCTTTTGCCGGGGGCGCTACATTCGTGTTATGATTGTAGGTAGATCTGCAGTAGGTATTCCGGCCCACCGATCGTAGCTCCCTCTTCGCCTTCCGTCGACTGTTTTGGTGAGCCCCATTCCTCTCGGGGCCCTACGTGGCTCAGGCCGCTTGTCTCTTTAGTTTTATTTTGCTGTTGTGTAAGGTATAGCCGGAGCCTTGTTACTAGCAAGTACTGTATTGTTCCGTTATATCTTTAGAGGCTCCGTAGACAATGGATGTGGGTTAGAAGCTATGTATATTCATGTTTCTTTTGTTGGGCAACGAATTGATAATTTCACTAATTATTATGTGTGTATGTTTTGAAAAAGGGTGATCTAAAATTAATTATATGGCTAGTTCTTGGAATGCTGAATAAGGAAAACAAGGGGTGGCTCATGGGTTAGGAAAGGCACCAAGGTCCGCTTGACTGGGGATACCCGGTCAAGCGCCGTTCATGTCCCTTGAGTTTGGGGCGTGACAAGGGGGTATGTAATTCAATGTCTTACCCTTTTGAGAAATCCTATTATAATACCTAGTAGGTACCGCTTCCTTACTCCCAATTTCTTCTTTATTTTCAATTTCTCTAGTAGGTTGTGCAATATTCCCCATTGCTGAGAAATTTAGTCCGCGATGAACTGCTTCAGTGCTTTCCTTCACAGTAGGTTTCTCGCCAGATTTTCCCCCTTCACTTTCAATTTCCTCCACAATTGGTTGAAATTTTATAGGTAGGAAGCTACCAAACGTCATAGACATCAATTCCTTTTGAATCCCAGTGTCTGGCATTACTATCGTTTCATCAATCTTCTCACCTTGAGCTCGGTTATAAAACACTGTGGGTGCACTGCCCATATCAGTTAACCACCGTCCTGTTTGTACCCGAGCTGGTGTTACTATGCTTACTTCAGTATGCTTCCCTCCCGATGGGGATGGGAGCTTCTTCCGATGTCTTGCCATGGCTGAGGCGTATGTTAGCTAAACCTTGCTAAACATGCGCCTTCAGAGCTAAACCTTGCAAATGCGACTTTTGTTGAGGTTGTCAGGGTAATGTGCACCATATTTCATAAATGCAACATCTACAGCTGGTCATATAGGTTGGGAGTCGGGATTTTTCAACATATTCTCTTATTTTAGAACCCTAGACTTGGTAATGGTGATTTGGAGAAGGAAAACATTGTGTAAGTGATTTTAATCAATTTCCAACTATATTTGTTGATTATATCTTAGATTTAACATCAAATTTAATAGAATCAAAGAAGAAAATTGTGAAACCTTATCAAGTTTTTGAAAAATGAGAAATTTAGTTTTGAGAGTCGATTTTGGACTCGGATTTTAAAACTATACATATATATGGACTCGTAGGGTTATGGGCAGTCAGAATCTATCATTAGACCCAGGTTTTGACCGGTTGAGCCCTTGTTTTGTTGACTTTTTGGGAAAAATTGAGAAGATCGTATCTCCTTTGCATTGTTTGATGATATTAAATCAATTATGGTTAGATTTAAGTTGCATGGAGGTGAATTTTAGGGGAAAAGCTATTTCCAAGGGTTGAGTTGGCCTAGTTGAAGTAAGTATGTTTCTAACTTTGTGTGGATGAACTACCCCTTAGGAATTAGTTTGTTTGTGCTAATTGTGTTATGTGAAAGCCGTGTACGTAAGGTGACGAGTGGGTGCACAGACTATATTTGGTATTAACCGCTTTAGGCTATTTAGAATCTGATCATTCTTTTATTCGAATTGTCTTAACATGTTACATATTTCATTGTTAATCCACCCCTTTATGTGCTAATCTACCCTTACATGTTTTATTGGACATTGTTAACACAGTGTTTCACCTCGTACTTGCTAATTTTCTCTCTTATGCTTTAGTAGAAGTTATTAACTTCCTTGTGTTTTGTTACATCTTTAAATTGTTGAATTAATTGTAATTGAAGTTGTTATTTCATGAGATATCTTATTGTTGAGTTATTAATGTTGAAGTTGAGAAAACCGTTATCCTTTTGAGGCGAAATTGTTAATTGTTGAGATATCTTTCATGTTGAGATAGTCACTCTTATTTTTTCCTAGTGACATACTTGTACACATTGTGGTTGAGCCTTGGGTTATTTGTCGTGGAAAAAATGATATTATTGATTTATTTGGCAAGTTGTGGCATATGGGTACTTGTGTTGCGAATTGTAATTATTTTATGATATTGATACTCATGAGGTGGTATAAGGCTTGGGGTTGATATGCATACGGTTAGAAAAGGTGGTCTTGATACACGTATTTCTAGTACGGGAACTACTTGAAGCCACGTGGTATGATAAGGTGGGCTAAAACGTAGGTATCTATTTCAGGGAAAAATGAGTTCTAAAATTAAATATGAGGTTCCTGTGGTGATATACGGAAAGATTATGATTTTAATTGAGAAATGTGCATATGAGGTGGTGCCACAGCTGTGATTCTTGTTGTATACGAGGCGGTACCTCAGTTGTGAGTCTATTTGTATGTGAGGCGATATCTCAGTTGTGATTCTTGTTGTGCAGCTGATGTTGGAAGAGAGTTATTAGAGGAACTATTCTTGTTGTTTATATTCTTCTTGCCTTATCAGTTTCACCCGTTCTAGATAATGAGGTTCTCTTTAATTGCTTTCTTTATGTTATATCTATGCTTATAATTCTGTCATTAGTCTATGTTATTAACCTGTTTTGTATCATATATTTCTCCGCCTTCCATTAATTAAAGTTATTAGGTTTTCATTCTGTTTATTATGTCCTAATAGGTGACTTGACCTAGCCTTGTCACTACTCTACCGAGGTTAGACTTGATGCTTAATGGGTACCGATATGGTTTACTCAAACTACACTTATGCACATTTTTTGTGTAGATCCAGGTATGTCTGCTCGTGCTGGATGTTAGTGATTGACTATTAGTTGTATCTGGAGACTTCAAAGTATACCTGCTCAGCGTCCGTGGCCTCAGAGTCACCTTCCCTTATCTTTCATTTCGGTTGTATTTTTCATTCAAATATTGTTGTAGTAGACATTCTACATTATCCAGTAGAGGTTATTACTCAGTTCCACCAGTTTTGGGAGAGATGTTGTTGAGATCTTATTTTGGGAGTTTATTTGAGTTTATCAATAGATTTTTGTTGATTATTTACGTTAAGTTATTATTAAATGTTAGGCTTACCTAGTCCTAGAGACTAGTTGACATCCCGACATCCTAAGGTGGATAATTAGGTCCGTGACAAGTGGGTATCAGAGCTCTAGGTTCATATGTGTTACAAGTCATAAGAATGTTTAGTAGAGTCTTGCGGATAAGAACGGAGATGTCTATACTTATCATCGAGAGGCTACATTACTGTAGGGAAAACTACACTTCCTTGATTCCTTATCGTGTGAATTGGTTGACTTCGAAATCTAAATCTTTTACTTTCTATTCTCTCACGGGTTATGTGGACACACACTACTGGATCTAATGATCAAACACCTGCGCCCCCTGCTAGAGCCGCAAGATGCCAGGGCGGGGGCTGGGGCAAACGTTAGGTTAGTGTCATCGTAGGAGGAACACCTTATAATTGAGAGGTTCAAGAAGATCATCTTCCTACTTTCAGCAGCTTGGCTTAAGAGGATGCATATGATTTTCTAGAGAAGTTCCATTATATTATCCACACTATGGTATTGTAGAGATGAATGGAGTTGCTTTTAATACTTTCCAGCTACCAAGAGAAGCGTTTCAGAGTGGTGGCGGGCTTACAAGAAGGGTAGCCTAGCCAATTTTTGGACATTTCAGTATTACAAAGGTAAAAGCAACAACTTTAAATTCACATAAGATCTCTTTATAGTGGGTATCTCGTATGGGGTATTTTGAGTGCTTAAAAGGGAATACGGTAGCTTATGGACTTTAGGACAACGTAGTTTCATGCTAGGATCTTTGGTGATGAGCTTTGATTGAGAATTCTGGTGTTTTGGTCAGGAAAAGTGTTAACTTGAAGGCAGTTTGGAAGGAACTCGAAGAAATAGATCAGTCTGGTAGTGATTTAGATCGGTATAGTAATGAAAATGGTCGATTCTTTTGGTTCTTATGAACTGGTAAGGCTTTACCGGTGTTTTGTGGTGATATTCTTGAGTTCTGGAGAGTTGCATGACTTGGTCTAGTTAGTGGAATTCAGTGCTGATGGCTTGGTTTTGAGCAAATAGATTTCGAAGTGTTCTCGATGATTTCTGCCACGGATTGAGATGGATATTTTTTAACGGCATGATGAGTATGTTGCATATTGTGATTTTCTCCTGGATGGGATTGAGAGAAAGGTTTGTAACTAATTGAGTAGGTATTATGCCAATGACTCAAAGCCGATAAAAGAGTTCTCGTATTTTTCTACGGTGGCATGATAGATGCAGTACGACGTCTAGGATTGAGATTTTCATGTACAAGTTTGAGGTTCAGTTTCGAAGAGAAGGTCATAAGTTTTAGACCTCACAGATAGTTTCAGATGTTTAGAAGGATGCTGGTACTATTTGATATCACCGGAGGTGAGTGTGTGCACTTCAGAAAATGCACTGTATTTTGACTTACAGATGCGTTATTCGTATTGCGGTACTCGCCTGGTTGATCGACTGCTGATGTTCAGATCTTGCTATGTATTATGGAAGGATTATGGAAGTAATTATCGTATGATGATTGTGCATGAGAGATGTGTCGGTCATTTTGAGTGATCAAGTCAGGATCAGATGTGGAGATTTTTTTATATTCTTGCTATTTTGAGACCGGGAGTCTTACAGTAGATTGTTTCTTAGTTGCGGACTATTAATATACATCCAAAGTTAGCCAACTGATGGTATGTGTTATGATTAGGTTATTGTGGACCTTTGGAGGGTTATTTATCTATTTGAGGATTTTTAGAGCTTATTTGGGGGTGAATTGGTAGCCCTAATGAGGATATATAATGTATATCGGGTTGGATTTGTTTACTCAACACTGCTATTGCTGAGTGGTGTGTCATTTGGTTAGAGTGAGCTTGTTTGTGTTCTAATAGGTTATATGTGTTACTTTGCTAAGCTACAAAAGGTTGTTATTTGTTGGTTATTTTCTCACAAGATGTGTTCCTGTTTGACCCTTGTGGTGAAATTCAAACGAGATGGTTTTTGGGTGTGTGAACGGTTGATTGTGCCTTGGTTTTGGTCTTTCCCATTTGAGGTATATTTTGCTATCGGTTTCTCCATGGTTATGGCCATGCATTTTGTGTGTTTTCTGTGGATTTGCATTTGGTTGTTGATTTTGAGCAATATGCCATGACGTATTTCATGTGGACTGGTGTTTTGGATAGGGTCATGCATCTTGTCGGAGTTATGTTGGGATGTGATCCTTTGTGTCGATTTCGTGTGTTTTGCTTCTCCTTTGTGTGATTGTTTTATAGCATTGCGCTTGTGCTGGTATTTGTTGAACTTACGGAATGGTTCTCTCATTTGACTCTCTTTCCATTTTTGGGTGCATTAGAGTTGTTGCTTGTTTGATGCACGAATTACATGGTATGTGGCTCTAGGTGATATTGGTGTGGCATGACAGCCGAACAACTTGTACTTGATGATATGAGGTTAGTGAACCTGGAATGAGCACTATCAGATTTGATTGTGGTATAATTGGAAGGATAATACCACTGATCGACTTAGAATTTTGCTATGGTTCTTGTCGGATGAGAGTGAGTTCCATGACTTGTTGATATTATCAGTGGTTATGATTTTTTGCATATTTGATTCACCATTCGCAGCGTATGAAGGTTTGGAACAAGGTTGTAGTTGATATAAGCTTTGTTACCGGTACCTAGTTTATTTTTGGGCAGCTATTGTGGTCAGAAGTTATCGTTATGAGTATATGAGTCATGTGTTATATCACATGATTACATCTTGCATTATGGTTATTACTTGGTACAACTTGTTCAGACTTATAAAGCATGTATATGCGAGATTCAGGTCTTGTAATGAATTTCGGGCGTTGGAAATTATGTTCCACAGTTTATAGACTAATGTTAAAGTAAGAATCTTCAATTATGTTGAGTTGGTCTTATATGAAGTGGGGTGATATGGGATCACACCTAGGTATGTGCATGGCATGGTTACACAGTGATTTGATGGCTTTGGAACGACTCATGGCACGTTCGAGGATGAATGTATGTTTAAGTGAGGGAGAATGTAATGTCCCGACGGGCCGTTTTGAAAATTTGCATTTTAGTTGACGGTTCGACGGCATGAGAAACTTCGTATGATGTATTATGAATTTCATGTATTGGCGGTTTTGATTCTTGGTTAATTCAGAATTGATTTGGAAGAATGATTCTCATTTTAGAAGCTTTAAGTTGGAAGAGTTGACCAAGTTTGACTTTTGTGTATTTTACCCCGGATCGAAATTGTGATTGTTCGGTTGGGTCCGTATGGTGATTTTATACTTAAGTGTATGCCCGTATTTGCATTTAGATGTTCCTAGAAGGTTTTGGCACTATTTGGGAACAATGACAATTTGAAGTTTTGGAAAGTTCATAGGTTTAACCGAGAGTTGACTTTGATGTTACTGGGTTCGGATTGCTGTTTCCGGAGTTGGAATAGGTTCGATATGTTATTTCGAAGTTGTATGCAAATTTGGATTCATTCTGGATCGGTTAGGCTTGAATCTGAAGATTGATTAGATGTTTGAAGTTTATGAACTTAAGAGAATGATCTTGATCGACGATTCATGATTTTGATATTATTATGTGTGATTTGAGACCTCGAGTAAGTCCATAATATATTTTGGGACTTGTTGGTCTGCTGGACCATTTTTAGGAGTATTGGTCACGATCGCGAAGAGTAAAATAGAAAAATTTGACATGTGAATCGCGTTCGAGAGAAGACTTTGCATTCGCGGAGGAGAAATTATGATGTAATTGAGCTTATTTTTGAAGCTTATATATTGCCATGTATAAGGAATTTAGAGATGATCCAAAAATCAAAGTTGTAGCTCTTTATGTATAGTATTCAGAAAATTAAACAGTATGCCATTTGGAGTTTTGTACAAAAGGTTATGGCCATTTTACTAGAGGTTATTTGAAAGAGTTGGGCAAGCTTGTTAGAATGTGTTCATCGCCATCGCAGGGACATGGCCACGGTCGCGAAGGGTAAAAATTGAGATGGAAATTTTTTTAAATCACGATCACAAAGAGGGATCTCTGGCAATGCATTAAAACATCCAATTTCGGGATTTTAAGTTTATTTTCTACACTTTTTGAGTTCTTGGAGCTCAAGTAACGCGATTTTGGAGGATTTAAACACCCAAATCTCGAGGGTAAGTAATTTTATATTTGTTTTGATTATATATTTTATTTGTCCATGGATTTTTACACCTAAATCAAGGATTTGAAGAGGAGAAATAGGGTATTTTTGTCAAAATTTCCTAAAATGAGTAAATGAATTTTGAACAACAATTCGGAGTTGGATTTAAGTGAAATTAGTATGGTTGGACTCGTAATTAAATGGGTTATCGCATTTTGTGAGTTTATCGGATTTCGAGGTGCGAGCCCGGGATTGACTTTTTGTAACTTTGAGCTTTTGATTAAAGATCCGACCTTTATCATTTGGGTTTGTTTCCTTTCGGATTATTTGATGATTTTGAGTTAATTTTTGCTAGATTCAAGTCGTTTGGAGGTTGACTTGCAAGGGATGGCATTTCTAGATTGTTGTTTGGCATGTTTGGTGTTTGTTTTGGCTTGTTTGAGGTAAGTATCTTATCTAAACTTTGTTGAGACACTAGTTTCCTGAATTATTTGTAATAGCTATGTGCTACAGGTGTGCATATGTGTGGGATTTGAGCCCGTGTGCGAGCGCCGAGGTATTTATCCATGTTCGGAGTAGTGATTAGGCTACGATATACTTAGAATTGATTGTAATGTTTTAAGATATAATGTTTCTCATATTTCCAATATTGCTGTGAACTATTTGAGCCATGTTTGAGGTTACGAAAAGGCTAATTCCCCGAATAAATTTAGTTATTGCTATTTCTGTGATGAAATTACCGATTTGAGTTATGATAGCCCACTTTTCCCATGCCTACAGTATAGTAAGTTATTATACTGGTCCAGGAGCATAAAATCTTATATTTCTTCATCATATACATGTGTTCATGTATACTTGCTTCTGTGGGGATATGATTTAGACTGGATGCTTATGACCACACTGGGCGAATTGTGTTATTATGCATGTGACCAAGCCTGGCGAATTGTATTGATATTCATATGACTACACCGGTTGGATTGTGTTTATATGCCCGTAACCACACCAAGCATAAAAAGAAATACGTCCTCTGTAAAGAGGACACCAATTAAGGATACGAACCCCCTCCCCCCCCCCCAAACAATTCATGATTAATACAATATTTTGAATATTATAGGGGTGAGGTTCAAGAAGGCAATTCATAGGATAAAACAATTGGTAGAGGAACTTGAAATTTTCAGCAGCACTGAGGATGACAAAGAAGAAAACCAACAAACCATACATTGAATATATCACATGGTTGAATATGTCGGACTCCTTACTCAGCCAAAAAGCTAACATCAAATGGTTTGAGGAAGGAGAAAGAAATACTCAGTACTTTCATAGGAAACTTACAGAAAAAAGGAGGCTACAATTGAACATAATTAGAAATTATTAAGGCAAATGGGTTCAAAGAGAAGAGAAAATAGCCAAAGCTTCCATAGAAAGCTCCCTGCACCTACACTTTTCCTTACTTTACTAAACTGCATCTCCACTTAGATCACTCAAGAGGACAGTGACAAACATGTTGAAGAACCTAGTGTGGATGAAAACAAACAAGTAGTTTTCATAGTGTTGTTCGACCGGATAACTACAATGGCACCTTCTTCCACAACTGTTGGGACATCATCAAAGATGATATCAATCCTTTTGTTTGGAACTTATTCAAAGGCATTCCTCTATCTATGTTTTATACTCATACTTATTTGGTGTGTATCCCTAAAATTGACTGCCCCTTTTCTTTAGTGATTTTAGACCTATTAGTCTTTTTAATTTCACTAGTAAGATAATTTCTAAGATTTTAAATAATTAGACTTAATCCTCTGTTGCCTAGATTAATTAGTGCAATTCAGAGTGGCTCTATTAAAGATAGACTTATTTCAAAAAATTTCCTCTTAGCACATGAAATTGTTCAGTATATTACTAATGTTAAAAAAGTGGTAATATTGTTTTGAAAGTTGATATGACTAAAGCTTATGACATATTATCTTGGAACTTTGTAACCTCGATTCTTAGGAAATGGGGTTTTTCTGAATCTCATATTTACATGATTGTGAATCTTCTGTCTGGCATTTGGTATTCTATTATTGTGAATGGTAACAGGAAAGGCATCTTTACCTCTAATCAAGGTTTGAAACTATCATGACCCCGATTTCTCACCTTAGGATGCCGTGGCGACACATAGTCTCTATAATTAGGTAAGCCTAATATTCAATTGTTAGCTTATTAGAATGGAACATCAACAACAAAAAACCTCCAAAACCAGTGGAATTAAGTCATAAGCTCTACAGAATACTCTAAAATCTATAATACAACACTATCTGATAAAAGAATAAACAGTAATGAAAAGATAACGTGCGATGACTTCGAGGCTTACGGACTTCGAGCAGGTATACCTTGAAGTCTCCAGAAATAGATGGATGATCACTAGCGCCCGGCACGAGCAAATATACCTGGATCTGCACAGAAATGTGTAGAAATATAGTATGAGTATATCACAACGGTAACCAATAAGTATTAGGCCTAACCTCAGTAGGGTATTGATAAGACCAAGTTAAGATACGTACTAGGACAAGTTAAATAGAACAGAGTATAATGAAGACCAATAATGGAAAATGAGGAAATGAATAATAAAAAACATTATAATAATGTAGGCTAATGACATAATTTAAGGCAATAAAGGAAACAAGAAGTGAACACGTGATGAGAACCACAAGTAATCAAATAAAGACAAAATAGGTAGGACAAGGAATAAAACAACAAGAACTGTTAAACCAATAAACCCTTTCAAGTATAATGAGAATTACAACTGAGGTACCACGTCTCATATCCACACTTTACAATTTCAATCACGAACTTTCCTTATATCACCGCGTGTAACTTGCATTGATTTTTTAAGAATATTTTTTCCGAAATAGCTACATGCGTTTTAGCCCCTTTATCTCACCGCATGACTTCAAGTAATTTCCTTACTAGCAACACGTGTATAAATATCACCTTATCTCACTGCATGCATATAAACCCCTATTCTTATACTACCGCATGAATATCAATATTAAGACACAATAATCAGCTCCAACCACGTGTGCGCATATGCCAAAACACTTACCAAATCAACAATAACAATGTTACCACAACGTATAGACCATGGATCAACCACAATGTGTACAAGAATCTCAATAATAACAAAATGATCGATAAATATTCAACATGGAAAGATATCTAAAAAATCAGCAACTTCAACCTTAATGTTATAGTATCTTTCACAATTTCAACGCCAATATCCCAACTAGAAGATGATTCCCATGAATAGCAGCTTCATGTAAGAGTAATGCAACAATAAAAGAGCTCACCAGTTCTGACAATTATGATGAAAGAGATAGAACAAGTTCTAACAATGTCAATTAGAGCATGTTAGAGTAAAGTTAACAATGAAAGATATAACATGTTGTCACATCTTCTTTTTACCATCCGAAAGGGGATATAAGGGAGTTTTTCCAATTTAAGTAAAATAATTCAGAATGAGATTATTTATTTAATTAATTTTTTAGATTCACCACTTCGAATAGTGTATTTGGTGTCTCATGTCATCGTTTATTTTAAATCCCAGATCGAAAAAATTTTCGACTTTATTTAAAAGTCTGCGAACCACAAATTCTAAATAAGGAATTCTGTTAACCCGGGAGAAGGTGTTAGGCATTCCCGGATTCCGTAGTTCTAGCACGGTCCTTAACCTATTAATAATTAGCCTATTATCTGATTTACTACAAGTTTTAAACCTATTGTGAATTTTTAACTTTATAACCGCTTTTAATATCTTATGAAATTATTTTGGAACAAGTTACGGTTGTCGTACACTTGTTTGTTTGATACATATTGTGAATCAAGTCATGAGAATCGTACCCACATTCTACAACATATTTAATTTATTAGACTTATTAGAAGTTGTGGCCAGTCGGTCACATAAATGTACCCTCGGATTTGGAAAATAGGGATCACGACTACGTTACGGGAACTGTATCCGCAGCTAGGATGATTTTATCATAAATGCGCCTAAAGCAAACTACGAATGTTCAAAGTGTTTTCTACACTTGTTACAATATTAATATAAGGGCCATGGGTTATGAATTTTGAATGGCACGCCACAATTTATTAAAGGAAGAGATTCTCCTGAACTATAGCGAACTAAGGATGTTCATATTCGAATCTAATTTGATGTTTAATGAAAAGCTATTAATTATATACATGCTTAGAGTAATACACTAGACCTTTAATCATTTAAGGGGAAGTGGGCCAACAAGAGGCCTAGTTCAATATCTAAGAAAAAAAATCTCAAAGGCAAACGGGTCTAGTGAGGACTGGGCTCAAAATCAGGCCCAAGAAAGAGGACAAAGAGGGCGAATGGCTTGGTTAATTTGGCAATTTCGATTGGGCCAACACCAGGCCCTGCTCTTTTAAAGGTAAATTCTATTTTTATTATAGTGACATGAGAGCTTAATAAGTAACACATTACTGAGGGTAATTGGGCTCGAAATTGAGCCCAAAATGCGGTAAGTAAGCAACAACAAAATGCCTTAGGTCAAAACTCGACCAAGGCAGCCTCATCTGAGTCTATATCAGGCCGAATTGAGACTCCTCTTTCTCTGAATTAACATATGACCCAAAGTATTGACATTCCAAACAAAATCATAAATTAAACATCCATGCCATAGGTCTAATATTAACACTATTGGTAATAATAAGAGGAGATTTAAACATTATTTGTCCATAAACCACCTTAAACTTAAATTCAGAGTACAGCAGGATAAACGCTATGCTTATAAAAGAAACGATCATTGCAAATGGAATTAACACCTATTTTAATTTTTACATTACACAAATTCTGATTTGATATAGGCATAGTGCATCTCAATATGAACATATACATCATATTACTAGACTCACTACATAAATACAGCAAATCTCAACTCCTGAACTCATTCATGTATTATCTAGACCTATACATGTAGTCATGCTAATAACATTGAATTTAAAAATAATTTGGCTGAGTATACTCAGCCTTTAAAACACATATAGACAGTATACAGTTAACAGTTTTTATCACAGTCCCAAATATTAAAACTGCAAAGCAAAATAAGTTGTCCAGCCCTACATGAAACAACTAAACTAATTCAAAACTTTACACCTAAACATATTGGATACATTATAGAGTAGAACATCAGTTTTAACAAGCTTAAACAACAACTGAAAAGAAGCTATGTAACAAAACCAAAAAAGAAAAGAAAATGGGAGACATTAAGCAAAGAAGAAGATCTGAAGTTTTATTGCAGGCCAACATATTACAGCTTCATTTTTTGTCATTTCAAAGCTCATAAAGATATCTGGATATAAAGATTAGAACGAGATTGTGAGCTGAAATGGACAGTGAAACAGCCAAGCAGAAAATGCAATCAACAGCCAAAGACACTGTAGGAAACACAGCTCTAAAATTAAGCCATGTTTAGACCTTGGACAAGCAGAAATTCCTAGAGAAAAAAAAACTTGTTCTAACTTCTTTCTTTTAAAATCAAAATTTAGGTCAAAAATTATAATAGGACAATACCATTCAATCTTTAGGGTATTTTTTAGGATCTGAAAATATGATGTGTGTTAATGAGTCCCTTTTCTTTATATAGGGCACACTAGATGGCATAAAAAATGCAATATTCTATCCTAAATTCTAAAATGTCAGAATAGTATAACATCTTTAACAACTGTATGTCCTTTTTCCCCACTTAATTTCAGTATTTTTTGCTCAGAATAGTGCAGCTGTCCAAAATACTAGAACATTCTGATTTTTTACCTTATGTAAAATCAATTTTACCTTTTCAATAACTAGATATTTCAGTCCTAACCAGTCTTGACCCAAGTTCTTATTTTCTATGCCTTAACTTCCCTTATCTCTTTTAGACCCCTCTTGCTTCTGTTAATCATAAATAGCCACCCCAAATAATTTAACAAGCTCAAACAAACTAAATTAACAAATTACTTCCATTCTCAAACATCCCTTTTCACATTTTGGTGAATGATGAATGAACAAAACCATACGGTTAAAAATAAAGACAATAATGCAAGAACAAAGCTATTTAGAAACTAACTTGTGTTAATACCTAATTAACCAAAGATTAATTAAACTAACAGCTCATGCAATTAAATTAATTAACAAGTAATTAAACTAATTTGACCCAAACAAATAGTTTAGCATGCTTAATAGGTATTTAATGTTAACCTAATCATTGAATTCTAAAAAAAATATTGATTAACCTAGAATCATCAAATGACCTCAATTAAACATAATGGCAAAGCACATGCATAATCAAAAGAGGAAGAAAGAAGGAATAGGAGAAAGAAAAGAGGGAGAAAGAACAAAAGAGATACCTAGCTGGCCTGAGTGGACTCCGTCAATATCCGAAAATCTTCGAGATAGACCAAGAATAACGTTAGTCAATCGTTCTCGTCAAGAATAATCAACTAGCATATGTTTCGATCAAATCGAGTCTTGAAAGATCGAAAAAAGAATCAAGAAGAGGACAAACTAGGGTTTTCTGTTTGTTTTTCTAGAGCTAGATTAGGGGGAATTTGGTGGGGTTTTGCATCAGATTGGTGATGGAAGGATGAAGAGGGTGAGGTAAGGAGTAGGGGAAATGATTTGGTTGGATTTGGAGAGGTCTGTTTGGACAAATTTGGGGGTTGGGTAAGTTAACTTCTCATATCCAAAATTTGGAGAAGTCTGAGGAGTTTTGAAGGAATCCACAAAGGGATATGACATGAAGGGGAGATGAAGATAACGGGGTGGAGTTTTGGGGTGATTTGGAGTGGCGCTACCGGCGTGGGATGATTTTTCGGTGGCAAAAAGAGGTAGAGCCGGTGAGGTATAAGGTGCGGCTAGGGTTTGGCTGGTTTAGAGTGTATAGAGACGAATGAGAGAGGGGTTTATTGGGTGGGTCGGGGGGGGGGTCTCTGATTTCAGACAGACTTATACAAAAAGATACACTAGTTCCCAGCCATTAGATTCATGATGATCAACAGCTGGGATTAATGAGGGGCCAATGAGGGGTCGTTTTGGTGAGGTTGTTAGACCGGGTTACCTAGGTTTTGGGACGAATTTGGATATCAAATCTGGCCCAATTTCAAATAAAATTCAATCTTTTTCCAATTTCTTTTTTTTCTTTTTCTTTTTTTTCTTTCTTTAATTAATTAAAATCCTAAAATAATCTAAATTTTAAAATTAGACTAATTATCCAATTATAATATTTACTGGCATTTGTTTTAAACTTTCTTTGTTTTTGTTGGACAGGGGAATAACCAGGGTAAGTTGGAAATTTATGCACCACTAAATCAACACTGCGTCTTGGCATATCATCATAGGACCAGGCAAACACGTCTTTGAATTTGAACAAAAGTTGGATCAATGCATATCTAGTTCTTTCATCAGTGTGAATGCTTATTGTGGTTTCTTGGACCTCTTCCAAATTACCCAAATTAACTGGCTCGGTTTCATTTAAATTTGGCTTAAGCTTATTCTTAACTTTTTGCAGTTCTC
>MU755905.1:17516-32674 GCA_026770625.1 Nicotiana glauca | reverse complement strand
GGGGGGGGGGGGGGGGGGGTCTCTGATTTCAGACAGACTTATACAAAAAGATACACTAGTTCCCAGCCATTAGATTCATGATGATCAACAGCTGGGATTAATGAGGGGCCAATGAGGGGTCGTTTTGGTGAGGTTGTTAGACCGGGTTACCTAGGTTTTGGGACGAATTTGGATATCAAATCTGGCCCAATTTCAAATAAAATTCAATCTTTTTCCAATTTCTTTTTTTTCTTTTTCTTTTTTTTCTTTCTTTAATTAATTAAAATCCTAAAATAATCTAAATTTTAAAATTAGACTAATTATCCAATTATAATATTTACTGGCATTTGTTTTAAACTTTCTTTGTTTTTGTTGGACAGGGGAATAACCAGGGTAAGTTGGAAATTTATGCACCACTAAATCAACACTGCGTCTTGGCATATCATCATAGGACCAGGCAAACACGTCTTTGAATTTGAACAAAAGTTGGATCAATGCATATCTAGTTCTTTCATCAGTGTGAATGCTTATTGTGGTTTCTTGGACCTCTTCCAAATTACCCAAATTAACTGGCTCGGTTTCATTTAAATTTGGCTTAAGCTTATTCTTAACTTTTTGCAGTTCTCGATTTATTTCCTTAAAAGCTCCATCTTTATCATATTCTGGTTCTTGATTTATTATTTCACAGTGAGACAGCGTGTTAGGATTTGAGCATAAAGTCCGCAAGCATGTCATGTTATTTAAGTCTGCATTATTAGAACTGGAAAGAGAGATAAGAAAAATAACGAAAAATCAGAAAAAATAAAGAAAAGAGATTCATAGATGATGAAATATTGATGTCATTTCATTTAATTTTAAAGATAGGAGGGTTTACATTAGAATTTAAAAAACAATAAACTAAAAACATTCGAGTTACACCCTGAAATAACTCGAAATGAAGAAAAAATGGCAAGACTGAAACTACCAGGATTCCCTCCTGACTGGAAACGGAGTAGCCTTCCAATTTTGAAGCTTGGCATTCGGCCCCACATATTGCACCTCAGTAGTGCTCGAGCCTTCACCCGGCTGGACCATATGAGCCTCGTATAACATCTGCCTCATCCCTCCATAAATGTCCTTGATTTCCTCGGCCGTGAAGGCCTCATCTTCTTCCTTTATGTATCTAGGCTTGTCAATTTTTTTGGGGAGATGAGGGACCGGCTGGGGAAGGATCCACCCATTCTTTTTATGTTCATTAGCCCAAGTTATGTCAACTTCTGTGTCTTGAAAACCCACACCGAAGAATTTCTCACTGGCAGTTAGAGTGATGTGTTCTGTGATGCCTTGCAAAGATGCACGAAGCCCTTTCCTGGGCTTGTAGTCATGCTTCATCATTTCAGTGGTGACCATGATTGACGTGTTTGACAAGAAGTGTTGAGGACATAGGGTTGCTTACATTGATCCGCTACCACAATCTCAAAATATTTGTAGACTATGTGCTCACTATCTTCCTTAGCCTCCAGACATGGAACTGATGGGTCCCTATAGATTGATTACTCATCTTCTCCATGGACCACGATTTCTTGGTCTTCGCGCTCAAACTTAACCATCCGGTGAAGGGTAGAAGGTATGACTCTTGGTGCATGGATCCAAGGCCTTCCTAGGAGAAAATTGTAGGAGGTGTCCATATCTAAATTCTGAAATGTCACTTCAAAATCCACATGGCTGATGGTTAGGATCAAATCAATCTCACCTGTCGTGTCACTCTTGACACCGTCAAAGGCACGTACACAAACATTGTTGGGTCTGCTCCTTTCAGTCCCAATCTCCATTCTCTGTAAGGTCGAGAGGGGGCAAATGTCAACCCCAGATCCGCCGTCCAACATAACTCTTTTCACATAGAATCCTTACCACTTAATGGTCAAATGAAGAGCTTTATTGTGGGCCGCTACTTCCAGAGGCAAATCATTTCACATGAATGAGATCCGGTTGACTTCAAAAAATTATTCTGCCATTCTTTCCAGTTGCTCAACCATGGTCTCGACCGGAACATATGTTTCATTAAGCATTTTCAATAGAACTTTCTGATGCTCATTTGAACTTATCTGTAGGGACAAAAGTGAGACCTAGGAGGGAGACTTCCAGAGTTGGTCAATTACATCGTACTCCGAGGTTTTCATTTTTTGGAAGAATTCCTCTGCCTCTTCAGCAGTAACTGGCTTTTTAAGCGGAAAATGCTTGTGATTGGTCTTGTTCAATTCTTCCAAGTAGAGGTACTTCCCAAACGGGTTTGTTTCATTCACTTCCCCCATGATTTCTTTTCCTTGTATGTCACCACCACTTTGTTGTAGTTCCATAGAACGACCGTGGGGTCTTTCACGGGCTTCTGTGGCGCGCGGATGATAACCACAGGCTCAGTCAGCCTGGGTGAGATTACTGGCTCTCGCACCACATATGTCTCCTTTGGTTTGTACATCTTAGGTCGCTTGTTTAGCTCGAACCTTTTGGGGGGGCTCAACATGAACTGTTCTTTTCTGGTGGCCCTGGGAACATAAAGAACGGCTAATTAGAAGGTACTGCCCCTGTTTTGGCTTCCACAATCTTTTCTATTCTTTGAGGAGTGGAGTTGGTTTTCTTCTCATCCTTAGCTGGCTTTGCTACCGCTTTGGGCTTCTTTTCAGTATTGGCAATAGCAATGATAGCCTTCAGAGCTAGATCAAATTCTTTGTCCTCACAAATCATCCCAATAACTGGCCCATTATTATGAGCCGGTAGTGGGTTATTGGTTATATTGGGGGTCTCCTCATCCATCAACACTACCCTCTTTTACTCTATCAAGTTCTTGACCGCTCTCTTAAGGGTCCAGGCAATATTCAGTATCGTTTCCCTCTACCCTGAATGATAAGCACATCGGGTTCTGGGTTCGTAGGAGGGTGACTTTGGATTTTTCCTGTTGGAGCTACGGGCTGCAACAAAACCTATTTGGACCAACTTTCGAAAGAGGCTGGAATATGATTCACCGATGGGTGTGAAATTGGTTATTCTGGGTAATTCACGGGCATGAGCATTAAATGGAAAATTATTATGTGGGGGACGGGGATTATATGGAGCTTGGTGAGGAGGGTTATTTCTGGGAGGTAGAGCTCAGTTCTGATTGTAATATTGTTGTGGCCGGACATATGGCTGGGCGTTCATTACTGCATAAGAATGAGGAGTCATGGCATATGCCGCATCTTTGTAAGGGAAGTAATGTTGTGGGGTTCTGGAAGAGGAACCAAAGTAACCTCGGGGTTGAAAACGATTTTTCAGACTCGAGGCCATCTCAGTCTCATCCATTTGGGGTTTTACCCTGGCAGCTTATTCGTGCCACTTGGTAGCATACTCTCAGAAGTTTTCCGAAGACTTCTTTCTGGAAGTGGACAAAGCGTTTCTATCTGGAGCTATGTCCACATATTACTGGAATTGCCGGACAAAGTCTCGGGCCAAGTCATCCTATATGTCCTGTGGGAGATGTCTTGATCCATATACAATTCGGATGCAATTCCGACTAAACCTTCCCCGAAGTAAGCCATTAGGAGCTCTTCTTTTTTGCCCGCTCCCTTCAACTGATTACAATTCCTCTTCAGGTGAGCTATGGGATCCCCATGTTCATCATATTTCTCAAATTTGGGCATCTTGAAACCGATGGGCAGATGAACATGCAGGAACATGCACAAGTTAGCATAGGATACACTCTTCCGGACACTCAGGCCTTGTATGTTACTTGAGACTTTGTTCTATGATTTTCATTTTCCGAGTGATCTCCTCTTGCTTGGGATTATTTACAGTTTTGTCTTGTCCCGTAGTAAACTCATACCGAGGTTGTTGAGTGTAGGAGATTTTAGTAGCATGAGCCGTGTCCGATAGAAATGGTGGTGTTTGGAAAGTAAAGGATGATGGCTCAAAGTGTGGCCTGGGCAATGATGGATGTGTCGTGGCCGAGGTTGGTGGTGCGGTGAATATATTAGAAGCCACTCTCAAAATTAGTGCCTGGGGGTGAATCTTAGAAGGCATTCCGGCGAAATGGGTTGACATGGTGGGGCATCCGAGTGGGGTATTCGGGTAATTTATTGGAATGTTGGAGTTTCCACTTGTTATAGGGATCAGCTCGAGGAAACCAGGTATTGCACTAGGCGGCTCTCTACCGTTAGACCAAGCATCCCATATTTCCAGCATGCGGAGGCGCAGTGCCCTATTCTTTTCAGCAGTCACTGACTCTGACATTGGGATAACCGACAATGAGCTATCCTCTGGGATATGATTGTTGGTAGATGACTCTCTGATGACATTATGACACTTCCCATTGATCTTGTAAAGAAGGGTGTGATGCCAGGTTACCACAAAACAAACCACCTTAAATACAGAATTTGGTCTCAACAACATACACAATAAACCGATTAGTTTGAGACAACTAACACATAGGGAATTGCACGTTGGAAAATGCAATGCACCTATACAGTTAACGTTTTTCTACATGCTTTGCAATTATTGCATGTCTCATCCCGGCTTTTATTACCTTTGCGGTCTTTCAATCTTTTCTTTTCTTCATGATTTTCATTATTTCCTCTCTAGTCTCTACGTTTTCTCTCTTTTGTATTGTTTTCTCTCTTTTTTTGTGTTGTCTGTTCACCATTCTCTCTCTTATTCAAGTTATTTATAGCTATGACCGGATCCGATGAGGATTGCCTATGTATCACGGTGTAGCGCGAATCAGATCATCACTTAGTTCAAGGGGTAAATGCAAAATAAAATAATTTTTTTTTGGGTTTTCAATTTTTTTTAAAAACACAAACTTCAAATTATTCTCTATTACAAAGACTCCATCATGCATACTTAAGAACTGGAAAACTAAAACAGACTCAAAAAGGAAACTAAAATACAAACTTGAAAAAGAAAAATCGGGAATACATAAGTGCTCCCAAAACTACTCAAAGGGCCTGCGGGACAGCAGTTGGTCTCATCGCAGGACTATGTGCAAGATCTCCTTGGAGACGATCCAAGTCATCCATTATCTGGCAAACAAAAGTCATCACTGCGGCGAAAAAAGTGGATCTAGTTATATCCTCACACTCATGACATTTTATGATGATATACTCAGCAATTCCCCTAATCCTCTCTCTAATGATGACTTTCTCTTGGAGCAGGCGTCCAATTTGTTGAGATCTAGCTTCCAGAACTTGGGCGTCACTATGGCTTGGCTCCTTCAATTTTTTCATGTCCTCTTCCATTTGGGCCATCAATGCATAACAATGTCCCCTCTCTGTCTTGAAGTTCTTTGCTTGTTTAGTCATTTTATTCTCGAGGGTAGTTAGCTTCTTCTTTATATTTGCGACCTCTCTATCATATTTTCCTTTTAATTTCCGAACAAACTCTGCCTGTCCTTCTACGTTCTTCACAAATTGTGCCCGGGCTCTTTCTAGACTACCTTCGGATTTTTCCAAATCATTCCCGTACTCACATACTTTCCTCCTGAGACCGTTTATGAGTTTTTCATCTTCTCTGGTTCATACTTGGTTTTCAACTGCTATTTTCATTTTCTGGATTTGGGCTCGGAGGACTTTATTTTCTTGGTCCAACTTTTTCTTTTTACCCTCATCTACAGCGGCTTGCACACCACAATCAAATTTAAGATCTCTGATTTGCCCTTCCAATTTGCTTATGGTGACCCTATATTCATTTTCTTTGGTCAGCCACTCCCATTGTTCTTGTGATATTTCTATTAATTCTTGGATGTGGGGTCTTTTAGCTGGTCTTCCAAACTCAACACCCCTTTTATACAAAGCAAGATAATGGGACGAGACTTCACCTTTAGATAAATCACGTACTCGGGTGTTTGCCGTCATATATTGGCACTCACTCAAGATTTGGCAAACCACTACATCATGAAATTAGCCATCAGAGCGGATCTCGACTGCATGAATTCTAAGGTCTTCTTCCCGGTGGACTATTTGGCATCTTCCTAGCTATCTCAAAACCTGTTATGGGGCATAAGGTTGGATACTTGTGAGAACCATCAGGAGGAAGTGGGGACCGGTGGAAAGCATGTATAAGATCTCATTAATATAAAGCCAACCCAACGTCCATTCTATCTGATCTGCAGTCATGGAGCAAAGGCAGGATATCCAATCTACGACCCCTTCTAAGATTTTGAACCCATCGACCCTTGTACCAAACACCTCTATGCATCTTTTCCCTGTATATCTGTAGTTCATGTACCAAGGACGATGACACAGGTGCTCAATCATCCACATTTGAAGTAAAAATTGCACCCTTTGAAAAAATCTACTATGGCTTTGCAAGTTGTGAGAGCTCGGAATATTTCAGATACTATCATATGTGCGAGGGTGCTTTTGGCATTGTATTCAAAGTATTGACGATTCCGGCTACCCGTACATCAATATTCTCATCCTTCTTGAGAAACAGTAGATGACACAAGAATGCCACTATGAAAGTGAAGCATCTATGCTCTTCCCACTTTAGTCGATTTCCTTTGCTACAGATTCTGCTCTCTGGATTTTCAAACCCCCTATATGTCCATACCACTAATATATGAAGTGAAAAGTGGAAAACCCACTCACCAAATTTGCATAGTGAACCTGCCTGCTTATTTTTAGTAAGTCCAAAAATTTGTGTGGAGTGATAGCCCTTGGAGCGACCAGGTATTTATGTTTAAGACCCTCTGAACTCCCAACATAACCCGCTATCTCCTCCAAAGTATGTGTAAGTTCGAAATCCGAGAAATGCAGAACGTTGTGAGTTGGGTCCCAAAAAGTCAACAATGCTTTTATTATGTCCCCCCTAGGACTAATCTTTAATAATCTGGTGAGCCCCCCCTCCCCCCCCGCCCCCAAGTAATTGTTGGCCATCTCTCGTCCTTGCTCACCCATATCTTTCCGCCACATGTGTGATTCCAATGGAATCTTGGTCATAACTTTCATTGGTAAGTTTTAACTCATGCTCATTTTGAACATTTAAATTAAGGTGATTGGTTTAAAACAAAAATAAATTTTAGTAAAGCTGATAAAAATGGGTCATTTTACAAAATTTAAAATTCAAATAAACAATTTTTGCAAATACGGCCCTTCAGCACATCAAAAGGGAAGATTTTAGGGCTGTGTATGCTAGGTGGCCAAAAAATTAGCAAAGAAACCATCGGTGGCTATTCTTGCAAAAACGGCCTTCTGGCGCCCCATTGGAACAGCGTCACCCACTTTATATATGTCAACAATGACGACATTCTCAAACTTTCGATTATTTTTTCAAAAGCGAGGCTGGACCCGATAAAGTTTACCTACGTATCCCACATCCGGTGAGTATCAAACCCGCGTAGTTCGGTCAGTTTTGACACAACAGAAAACATGAAGTATTTTGAAACAATTTTCCCTTCTTTCTCTTTCTCTTTCTTTTTCTATTCATTCTTAATTTTTTTCAAAATTTCAGTAGAGTTTCGATATATTTTGGACACTAGATTTTTCAAAAGCGGGTAATTATCTCTCTCATATCTCAATTTGATTTTTCCCAATTTTTCTCCCTATTCTAGAAGCCGGTCAATGTACAATCCAAAGAAAATAATGGTACAAGTAGCACGTAAAAATGCATCCGATGGTCTTTTGATTTTTTGATGCACCTGTCCTAGACGGACCCAACCCCTGTGTTGAGTCCCCAAAGTCAAATGCATATGATGCAAACAAGCCTTCCTATTAGGGATCCAGCGTGAGGTTGAGTTATTCTAGGTTTAAAATCTGGGTGTATTGTTCTAGATTTGGTGTACCCGGGCGGACAACTCGAGCCAGGGGGGCTACATACCGGGAATCAAAAGGCCATCCGACTTTGTAACTTGTCCAAACCTCTTTCTAAATTAAGGTATGACACTAACAGAAAATAAGTCACGCCAGCGTGCACTTCCCCGAAGACGGGAAGAGAAGGGTTTCGCAACAGTTTATATACGATTCAAATAATATCAAAGATGTAAAAAGCGGCATTAAACATTATGCCCAAACATGTAATAAAAATCAGATAATAAATAAAATTCAATTATAAAAGCTATTCTAAGCTCGAATTCTTGAATCATGAACCGGAAGTTCCGGGTTTTTTATCCCCAGCAGAGTCGCCAGAGCTGTCACAGCTCCTTTTTACCACCCGAAAGGGGATATAAGGGAGTTTTTCCAATTTAATTGACTTAATTCGAAATGGGATTGTTTATTCAATTTTTTCTTAAGATTCGCCACTTGGAATAGTTTATTTGGTGTCCCAAGTTAACGGTTTATTTTAAATCCCAAATTGAGGAAATTTTTTACTTTATCTAAAAGTCTGCGAACCAGAAATTCTAGATAAGGAATTCTGTTAATCCGGGAGAAGGTGATAGGCATTCCCGGGTTTCGTGGTTCTAACACGGTCACTTAAACTATTAATAATTGGTCTATTATATGATTTACTACATGTTTTAAACCTATTATATATTTTTAACTTTATAACCACTTTTAATTATTTTATTGAATTATTTTGGAACAAGTTACGATTGTCGTATACTTGTTTGTTTGATACACATTGCGAATCATGTCACGGGAACCGTACCCATGATCTACAACATATTTAATTTGTTAGAGTTATTAGAAGTTGTGGCCGGATCACATAAATGTACCCCCAGATATGGAAATCAGGTATCACAACTACGTCACGGGAACCGTACCCGTAGCTATGATGATTTCATTATAAACGCTCCTAAAGCAAACTATGAATTTTCAAAGTAGTTTCTACACTAGTTACAATATTGATGTGAGGGCCATGGGTTATGAATTTTTAATGGCACTGTGAGCACGTAATTTTTACTCTATATATGAGTTATTCCCATAAAATTTAAATAAATAATTTTTTCTTATTTTGTACAATTTGTGTGAATTTTGTGTTGATTGTTTGCATGTTATTTGCGCATGTTAAATCAAATAAAAAATACAAAAAAATATGCATTAACACATATAGGAAATTAATTTCACATTTAGTAGGTATTAATTCGTTTTAACAATTTAAAGAAAAAATCAAAATAACATTTTTATGCTTTAATTGAAAAATTACCATAAATAAAAGTTAATTAGTTTAGCAATTTTTATAAAATCAAAACTAAATAAAAAAATACAAATAATATAAAAGTACAATACAAAAATACAAGTGAAAATAATGGTAAAAATACAAAAAAAGAAAGAAAATACAAAAATACAAAAAAAAAAATACAAAAATACAAAGGGAAGTAAATACAAAAGAAAGGAAAGAATTAATAAATTGGGCCAATCAGGTTTGCCAAAACCCAAACACCCCTCAAACCCCCAAGTCCAAACCAGATCAAAAGACCCAGGCCCAAAATTACCGATCCAGCCTTGTAAATACGAAACGACGCCGTTTAGGGCGTCGTTAATCTCGGCCATTCATTATACTTAATCCAACAGTTGGGAAAGGTTTAGATATTTTAATATAATAGATAAATATAATATACAGAAAAAACATAAAATCATATCACCTTCCCCATTAATGTCTAAGCCGCCCTAACTTCCTCCCGCCGCCCCGCCGGAACCCTACCGGTGGGAAGCCATTGTTACACCAATCTCCACCCAATTTTAACCACAGAACCGTTGTGACCTCCTCTTCCCACCCCCTACTTCTTTTTCTTCAAATAAGTCTCTATCCCGTCAAACAATCAAATTAAACTCGCCGGAACCCTACCGTCGGCGAGTAACACTTCATCCAAACAGTCCCTATTTTACACCATGACCCCCCTCAACACTGTGTCGAAGCCCTTAAGTCTCAGGGATCGCCGGTAAATCTTCAAATGTTCAAGAAAGTTCGCCGGCGACGAAATTTTCAAGAAAAGGGTAAAAACGGCCTCCTGGATAATCATAACTATTTTTAAAGAGAAAAGAAGAAAAGATAATGAAAAAAAATGCTAAGTTCTTTCTTCTCTTAATTTTATTTCGATTCTTTTCTTTTTTATATGCATGTTTCTCTCTTTTCTGATTTTTGATTCATCTCTGTTTGGTAGCATTAGAATTCGTCTATTAAAATTGTAGTAACTGGGGATTATACGGTTTATCCATTTCTTAATTAGGCTTTGAATTGTTCAAATATGTTGGCAATTTTCTGTTAGATAATACATATGAGTTTTTAGTTTTAATCCTATTAGTTTAATATGATTTTTGTTTCAGTTTAACTCACTAAGCATTTAAGTTGGATTTAATCAGAAATTAGTTGGGTTGTGATATTATTGTTGTAGTATTATTAATTGTTAGTTTTGTTTTAATTCATGATTGATTAATTCTGGTTACTAGTTTAATATCGATTGGTTCAATTGATTGATCCTGTTGGATTACAATTAGTGTAACAATTGCTAGATTTAGTACAAACTCTGTTAGTTGGTGGTTATAATAGATTCTTACTTTGTTATTTTGTTTAAATACTTAGGGCCTGATTGGTTAAAAGCTAGAGTTCAGAGGGTAGTGGGTAATTTGTAAATTCAGCTAAGTCTTAAGGGTGTTTTGGGGTATATAAAAGGGGCTAATGGTAATAAATCTATTGGGGGGGGGGTACTTTAGGAATATAAAAAGGATAATTAAGTAGATTTTAAATTGAAGTGAGGGTAGAATGGGTATTACAAAGGGGTAGGAATATGGTAGAATTAGCTAGAACCTTCTAGATTGGGCTTTAATGTAAAGTTTAATAAACTAGGTGGATTAGCTTGTTTAACAAGTCAGAAAAAGGGGAACCAATCTGAAAATATTAGAAATGAGTTTCCCTCCATCTTCCAATTCTATAAATATGCAGCATTTGCCTTAATTCATAAGCTTTTAGAACCCTAAAAAATTTCCCAAAAATATCTATATGCTTCCAGTTCTGAAATTTAAATTTCAGAATCAAAATCTCTACTTCTAGATCTCAATTTCTTCATTTAGGTCAGAAAATCATTCTAGAAAGTCCAAATAAACAAAAAAATTTCGAAGAACCTGTGTGTATTAGCTTCAATGTTGAATAAATTTGAACTCAAATTCAACCATTTCTGATCATCTGAATGTTGTGGTTCTTATGGCCATAATTGCGATTGATATTTGAAGAAAATCTAAAGTTTTAAAAATTCCTGTGGCTTTCGGAATCGACTGTTGATATGCTGTTGTTGTATTCTCACTGCTGTGTTATTGTCTGTTGATAATTAACTGCTGATATCCATTTATTATTCATCACAGGTACACAACCTTGTAACTTCAAGTGATCGTTTGGATTATAAAAGGAAAATGCAAATAGGAAACTGAAATTTACGTCTTCACAGTCTGAAAATCTGTTTAAATTTACATTGTGTTATTTACATATTCTATGCATCTAAAGTCATTTAGTTCAATTGTTCCCAAAGTTTTGAATGATTTCTGTAATAAGTATTATAGATATTGCTATTACTATTATTGCTTATGACATGCTTTGATGACTGTAATAGGTTTAAATAGAACTTGATCTTTAGGTAATAAGTAGAGTGAAAATCGTAACACTAGAATTCAATTAGTTTAATTAGAGACTATCATTCACATTTATAGATTCAATAGATAATGCATGATCACAGTGTTAGAATAAAGATATAAAATATAGAAAAGAACTCGAATTGGTTTACACACATTGTGTATAATGCTTCCATGAGTCAAAATCTGTGCGTGTTTATAATTTCATGTTATTCAGTGTGTATAAAATTCAAAAGCTAGTTATATTAACTGATTCAAGGAATTAGGAAAATTATAGTTGGCTAGGGCTGATTATCAGCATCCCTTAATTTCCAGGCCTCATGTGTACAGAGGTTTAAAAATGAACTGAATAGTCATTTATGGGCTAGGTTTCACAAGCCCAATTTTCAGTAAAAGAAGTGGTTTTCAAAACAGCTTGACAAAATCGCATACGATATAAATCCATAAATAACAATTGAGTTTTAACTTGAATGATGAATCCAAGTACAAATAGTTAAGACAATATAGAAAAATTATAGTTTGCTTTAGGTTTGCCTTTTCATAATAAAATGAGACGAGCCTCATCAAATCAAATATACAATTGCGGGGCCCTCATTAATTATTCAAATAAAAAATACTTAGAAATTCGGGACAGGCCGTTTAGCAAATTTCACGGCCTTCCCAAAAGATAACAACGCGTTAGTCTCTTTAGACGTGATCTTAATAAAATTATATTCCTAAATACGGGTGTGCATTTCATGCGACCCAAATTCAAATCCAAAACGTTGAATAAGAATGTGTCGAGGATCCGGGTGCATTTCATGTGACGTGATCCAAAAACATGTCCTTAAACGACGTTCACTTTCTTAAAATAAAATAATTTGACAAAAGCGGTAATTAATTCTAAAAAATTAGAAAAATAGGATAATATGTATTAAAATCAAATATTTTAGCCAAATATGATAGTTGAGTGACCGTGCTAGAACCACGGAACTCAGGAGTGCCTAACACCTTCTCCCCGGTTAACAGAATTCCTTACCCGGCTTTCTGGTTCGCGAATGTTAAACAGAGTCAAACCCTTCCACGATTCGGGATTCAAACCGGTGACTTGGGACACCATAAATCTCCCAAGTGCTGACTCTAAATCTTAAATAAAAAATGAATCCCGTTTCGATTGTCCTTAAATTGGAAAAAACTCCTTTATTACTATATCTCTTCCCGGGGTGTAGTAAGAGCCGAAAAAGCGGTAAAAAGGAGGTGTGAAAGCTCTGGCGACTCTGATGGGTAAAAAGAACCCAGAACTTCAGCTCAGGGTTCAAGAATTCGAGCTCAGTTAAATTGTTGTATCTGGCTTTATTTGGTTTTGATACATGTTCCATGCCTTACGTGCTAAATGTTTTTACCGCTTTAATATTTGTTGAATTGTATATAAATTGTCGCGAATCCCTCCCTCTTTCTGAGTCTTCTACGTCATGGAGAAGGGTGCACTTCGTGTAGCGTCTCTTCTGTTAGAGTCTTTTTCCCAAATTTAGAACGAGGTTTGGATAAGTTGCAAAGCCGGGCGAGCTTCTATATCCCCGGTACGCTGCCTCCCCCTCGGCCCGAGTTTTCCGCTCGGGTAAGCCAGGTTTAGACCAAAAAACCTAGGATTTTAACCT
The DNA here is from genome assembly GCA_026770625.1 of Nicotiana glauca. Classification (NCBI taxonomy): domain Eukaryota; kingdom Viridiplantae; phylum Streptophyta; class Magnoliopsida; order Solanales; family Solanaceae; genus Nicotiana; species Nicotiana glauca. Next base: position 19,551 of record MU755905.1, on the reverse strand, counting down.
AGAAGAACAATAAACTCATGACGGATCCCTAGTAGGACTCTTGTTTGCATCATATGCATTTGACTTAGGGGACTCAACACAGGGGTTGGGCCCGTCTAGGACAGGTAACCCGAATTAAAATGACCATCCTGATGCATATCACGTGCTACTTGCATTTATTTGCTCGGCTTCGCATGTTGACCGGCTTGTATACAATGAGAGAAAAATTGTGAAAAATAGCAGTGTTAGGACTGAATGAGGGTAATCATTTGTTTTGAAAAACCCAATGCCCAAATAGTACCTAAATGCTGCCGGATTTTTGAAAAAAAAATGAAAACAAATATAGAAAAAGAGAAAATATTTGAAAAAAAATAGAAAGAAAATTATTGGTCAAAAAATAATTTTGATTTTTGGCCAATCGGCCCGAACTACGCTGGTTTGATTCTCACCACATGTGAGATACGTAGTCAACCCCCGGCGGGTCCAACCACACCTTTTGCAAAAATAGAAAAAAAAATTGCAAAATTTTGATTTTGTTATAAATAAGTTAGGTGATGCCATTCTTGTTTAAAATAAGCCGAATGTCCCTCAAAAGGACGCCGAAAGGCCCTTTTTGCAAGAATAGCCACTTTGAGTCATTTTAAATAATTTGCGGGCACAGCCTTGAAACATCCTTCGTGGAAATGCTGAAAGGTCATATCCGCAAAATCAAGTTAGGGTCATCTACCAACATTACAAAAGCAACCACTGTTGTCAAAATAAGCCATTACATGGTCGGTCTTGCTAAAATAGTCACATTTGATATTAAAACATTCTCAGTCTTGCATTGGCCTGTGGCGATGCTCAGTGACGCCCTATGGGCCCCAGGATGAGAAATTTTCAAATTAATTTTTCTTAAACAAAATTTTGTAAAAATAGCCACTTTGTCAAAATAAGCCATTACAGGGCCAATTTTGTAAAAATAGTCAATTGACATTAAAACCTTCTTAGTCTTGCGTTGGCCTGTGGTGATGCCGAGTGATGCCCGATGGGTCCCAAGATGAGAAAATTTTGAGTTTGTAGCTTATTAAACGAAATTTTGCAAAAATAGCCACTTTGTCAGAATAAGTCATTACATTGCCAGTGGTGATGCTGAGTGATGCCCTACGGGCCCCAAGATGTGAAGTTTTTAATATACTCTCGATCTAGTGTTAATCATCAAGTTTGTAGTTGGAGTCTGCTTCTGTCATTTCCCCTTCAAAGAAAAATTTGAAATTCCCAAAAAAATATTTCTTTACTTTTGCAAGAACTACGCACGGTCTGATTCATGTGGGGTCATGATACGTAGGCAATCCACGTAGGATTCGACCATAACCAAAAAAAAAATAAAAAAATAAAAAAAAGGGGAAAAACCACAAAAGGCAAAAAAGAAAAAAAAATAGAGGAAAACCAAGAAAAAAAGGAAAGAAAATCAATATGCTAAATACCCTAACGCTAGCATGGTGGCTTCGTTTTGTCATTTCAGAAAGGTGGTTGGTTTGTGGTTTCCGAAGTGGTAATTCTTCTCAACAACAAAAGGCAATGGCAAACAACAATAGAATTGATGTGATTGGTACCGGTACCCGTCAACAGGTGGATGAACGGGATAACGGGTTGAGCGAGGAAGTTCGGATGTTGAGAAAACACATGGCTGATATGTATCAAGCCTAGATAACTGGAAAGGCACCACCCCCGCCTCCACCAATGTATCTTGTCATATCCACTACCCCGAACAATAAACACGGGGAGAACCCTCGGGATGAGCTTCATAATGAAAGTGAAAAGGTCACAAGAAAAGTAGGGCGAGACGAAATAGCTATAAAGCCAGAAGAAGACCTGAGTAACATGTCTCACAAAGAATCTTCTGTGCTCCCCGACATTCGCCTGCCTGTGGGGATTGAAATGCTGAATTTTAACTTGTACGATGGGATTGGAGATCCGGTAATTCACCTGAGGGTCTATTGCGATGAAATGAAAAGTGTCGGGGATAAAGATGACTTGTTGGTGGCATACTTCAGTAAAAGTTTGACTGGGGCAG
>MU755904.1:5376-29110 GCA_026770625.1 Nicotiana glauca | reverse complement strand
AAATGCTGCAAGGAGCTGAAACCATGAATGCCTTCCTAATTTGTGTTTAATTTTGCTATGTTTCAAGTAGATTGGAATTGCTAGAATTTCCGAAAAGTCGTAGTAACTTAAGGAAAGCTTAAACAAGGTATGTATGGATAACTTTGATCTTTGTGAAATCACCTTGTTCGGTGTACAAATTGTTTGGTATGTGATAGCTATGTGGATTGTTATGAAATTCTTGTGATTGGGTTGTTGGGTGTTTGATTGGTTTTGATTATGTGTTATGTGGTATTAATTGAGAAACGAAGGATAGAAAGGGAAATCGTAAATGATGAAATTGGGAACAATGGTGGTAATGACATATTTGGCTTCTTGTGGGAAATTAATGAGATGACTTGAATTGCTTTTGAACTGTTGAACATAATGGGATTGGTACTGTTGGCTATGGAAACACTTGTAATATTATTGTGGCTGTGACTTGAAAAGTATTGTGGTAACGTGAAACACTTATGAATTGTGGAATTTAACGAAAATAGTATTGATGTTTATGGGAACACTTGTGAATCATTGTTGTGACTCCTAGGTGAAAGGTTGTTGTGATCTTCGTTAATTGCTTATTGTCGTTGTTGTGATCTTTGTGAATTATTCATTATTGTTGTTGTAATTGTTTGTGAATTGAAAATGTACGGTGGGATCGGGTTGCGTGCCGCAACACGAAGTAATAAGGTGCGGGTTGTGGTGATAAGAGTGGCCGAGGTAATAAGGGTGGCCGAGGTAATAAGGGTGGCCGAGGTAATAAGAATCGCCATTGAAATCGATATGTGTACCAATTGTGGACTGCACGCCGCAATAAATGTATACTTATATATATATGGACCGGGCTGCGCGCCTCAACAATATAACGCTTGGGCTGTAGGAGCCCTTTCGGAGGCTGTACACGTCCAGTAAGCACAGTCGACTATTATTATGGATCGGGCTGTGCGCCACAGTGATATACGGATCGATCTGCACACCGCAGTGGTATATTTATAATTTCGATTATTGTGAAAAGTATATGAGTCGAGTACTGGTTTTAAAGAATTTTACCTGACTTCTTCATTATTTGCTATTTAAATGGTCTTACTGCTTTGATATAGAACTGCTTAGTTTCTTTACGAGATTTCATTCCGTCAGTCATTATTTATTATTATTACTCACTAGGTCGGAGTACTCACTTTACTCCCTGTACCGTGTGTGCAGATCCAGGTGTTCCTGAGTCGTAGTTCGAGCTATATTTGCAGTTCAGATCTTACCGGAGTTATCGAGGTAGCTGCCTGACGTCCGCAGACCCGATTTCTCCCTCTATCTTTCTTACCTTTTTCCACATTTTAGATTGTTCCTGTATTAGACTGTTGAACTCATGTACTAGAGACTCTTGACTTGTGACACCGGATCGGTGGGCCATTGTAGGGATTATTATTGTTTTGGTTTCTGCATATTCATCTTTTGTTTCAAATATCTAATTTCATATCGGTTTAGTGATAAAATTCTACTAATTGGTAATGAATCTTAATGAAAAGGGATTAAGAGTGTCGAATTGGTCGGGCTTGCCTAACATTGTGTTGGGCGCCATCACGACCGGGATTGGGGTCGTGACAATACTTATAGGTCTACCTTGTGATTAATTAAAGTGGAAAGCATTTCCATACAGAGAATGAATATGTATGGTGACATTGGGTCGCCTTGCCTTATACCCCTACTGGGCTTAAGAAAGGCAGTACTATTACCATTAACTAAGACAGCTATTCTGGAGGTAGTAATACAATTCGTAATAAGGTTAATCATCTTGGGGGGGGGGGGGGAGTTTAAAGAAATTTAGGCCTCTATAAATAAAAGACCATTTTAGGTGGTCAAAAGCCTTTTCTAAGTCTATTTTTAAAATCATATTATGATGCTTATGTGCATGTGATTTTTGCGTCGCATGAACTACTCCTACAAACTCCTTAGATTTAGGATTTCTCTTTAAATTATTTGATTTTTAGGATTTAATTGCGTAATTTTGTGTGTGTTTTTATTTGTGTGTGCGTGTTTAGTTTTAGATAATTCATAAAAATAAAAAAATATTGCATTTGCATTTAGGATTAAATTTTATATTTTTTAGACTTATTAGTAATTAGAGTTTTACAAAAATATAAAAATCATAAAACATTTGACTTTTAGCTTTAAATTTCGTTAGTTTCTTTTAATTTGTCTCAATCACTTGTAGTAATCATCATTTAAGGTTATTTAGTTTAGTTAGGTCCTTAGGATTTTAATTCAGGTTTTTATTATTAAAAGAAAAAAGAAAAATATACAAAAAGAATTAAAAGAAATTGGAAAATTGAAAAGAAAAGAAAAATAAAGAGGGTTTCCTTTGTTTCAGATTTTGGACCATGTCTAAATTCTAAAAAACAAATTGAGCGCAAACCTCTCAACCCGTTAAATCTCACCTAGGACCAATGTTGTTCACCCCTTTCCAGCCCAAACTACCCAGGATCTGGTCCAGCACCCCAATTCCCCCAAAAGTGATGTCGTTTGGTTTATGATTAATCTCAGCCGTCTAGGTTTGTTGATCCAACAGACGAGAAGCAGGCATCAAATAACATATAAGTGTCCAAACGAACCCTACCCCCTCCCCTATCCTCTCGTCTCTCTCACCTCTCATGAGATAACCCTAATTCCGCCGTCCACCGCCGCCTACCCCTACCTAAAATCGCCTATGGTGGCGGCCGACGGCCAATCATCCCCAAAATTTCACCAAAGCCTCATTTTCTCCTCCCCATCATCGATCCACCATCATCTCCCTTCAAATCCCACTAAAACTTCCCCAAATCCCCTAACCCTAGCTGCCGCCATGGATCCCTCCTCCGTATCCGGCGGCGCCACCACCCAAACTAACATACTTGAACCCCCGTCTCACCCTCATTCCAAATCTCCACTCATAATCCTTCAAACATCCCTGTAGCATCTCGAATTTCAAATAAAAAAATCGAGCCCAGGATCCTAAAAATGGATTCGTGCAGGCAAGCCGTCCTCAGAGCTCTTCGGGTCTCTTCTGCTTGTTTTGATACAAAATAATGATATTCGAACAAACGTTTGACATTGTTTTGGGGCCAAATCAGAACACCAATGTTGAGTTTGAGCCTAGCCGGTGAGTCCTTCTATCTCTCTTTCATCTTTCTTTCACTAGGATTAGGCCAAGGTTCTGAACCGAACCCATGACCTTTTTTAGTGCATTTTCTCTTTAAAATCCGTTCCCTGATTTTCTAGGTTCATTTAGCTTTGCTAATAACATGTTTTAAGTCTTTGATTTTACTTCCTGTTTTGATCACTTAGTTTAGTTCGATTAGGTTTATTTTTAATAACTCAATTAGCTCTATGTTTGTTGGTGATTGTTCAATTAGTCATGTTTTTAATTCCTTCTAAATTTTCTGAATGTGTTTTAGTTTTACTTTGATATTTGGGCCTTGAGGTCAATACAGACCTCATCCTCAGGGAATCCTGCTTGGCCTGAGGATTAAGACCATGTCTTTTGAGACATTGGGCCTATTTGGGATCCAATAACCCATACCCGTTTGACCTAGGTTGGTCTTCAGGGTAAAAATAGGATAGTTAAGGGGGTAATTGGGGTAATTCACTTAAAGAATCCTGCAGTAACAGAAAATAGAACCCCCTAGAACCTTCTAGATTAGGGTTCCAATTTGAATTTCAGAAGTTGAGTAGTATAACTTGGAAAAAAAGTCAGTACCCTAAGGACTTTTAAGCAAAAAAGCTAAAAATTAAGAGGGGTCTAAGGTGCAAAATAGAATCTGAATTGCCCTACTTGTTTTCCTATAAAAGGCCCTGTTCCTTGCCTTGCAAGTTCAGTTTTTCAGCTCCTAGAATTTGTAGAGTTTATGGGAAAAAAAGCTTTTAGATCTTAGAGTTTTTAGAGAGAGTTTTCAGATTCTAGCATTTGATAGCCAAAATTTGAAAGCCTAGATCCAAAATTTTTTTGAGAGTTTCCTGAGAGTTTAGAGATCTTAAAAATGAAAAAATAGTGAAAACTTTACAAAATAAATAATGCTCTATTAAGTCTTCTAAGGCTTTCATCTTCAAAACAATTTCTGAGCATTCAAGGGTTAAAAAGTGACTTGAATTTGGATTTGAAATCAATTTTGTGGTCAATTCTACTGCTGGTCCTCGACTGGGTTTAATATTGGAGATTGAATATCAATTTCCTGGGTTTCAAAAGCAATTCCTGCTTTGTTTCCTTACTGTTAATTCAAAGTTTGCTGCTGTTGTTTCTCCTTGAATTTCGACTCATTTTCATTGTATATTTGCTGTAATCAGGTACTTGCTCCTGAACTCCCTATCATGATGTATGGCTTGAAGTTGAAATGAAATCTGGAGTTTAATAGCTTCAGCATATTTGGATTGGCTTAGTTGAATTTCATCTTGTGATAACAATATATTTCTAATATTAGTGATATTATAGGAGTTATAATTGGATTGTATTTAGCATAGAGTTAGGTCTTAGTTCTTATTGTATAGCTATTTTGGTCTGTTAAAATCATGGACTGTGTTTTATTATTTTAGCTCTAAGGAGGATCATGTTTTCTTGCAATTGAAAGAGGGTCCAGTATGTTGAATTCATTTTCAGTCAGATTTACCCATCTCTATACTTGAAAATCAGAGTATCTGCTAAATATGCATATCATTGAGGAATCATGATTCAAATAATGAATTTATGGTTCAACATATATCCAAGATGCAAATTCTGTGTGTTTTTTTTGGTTATTGGTAAAGTTGATTTAGAGTTCAAATGTTGTATAAAGTGTGAGTGATCTAGACTATGCGAAAATGGTGAATAATTTGCAGATTCAAGTAATTTGGTTGATCTAGGTTAAGGATTAACTTACAACTCAAATCTGATAATTAGACCTTATATTTTGTGTGATCATGCTTACATTACTATATTTCGGATATGGATCAATCAGATCACAGGAACCAGGCCCAACTAGGGCCCAGTTTTAATTGTTACCATTTTGTGAACATACCTTTGGGCCTGACTTCAGTTGAGGCCCATTTTTACATGTTAATACTGCATCCAAGCCGGGTCACGTCTGGTTGTTAGCTGGACCCTTGGTCCATTCTCGCTAAGCCCAAAGTTGGACCCATAATTCATTTCTCGTTTGTTAGTAACTGGGCCTAATGTAATGTAGAGTTTTTCCTTCAAAATTGCACTATTATCTTTTTGCCATTAGGATCGTACCTCTGTCTAGGTGTAGTTAATAAATTAGACTTCCTTAAATACTTTGATTTGAGCCTTAATTAGATAACGAATAGCTTACGACCTTTCAAGCTTTAGTCCAATATCCTTTAAAAGATAAAATCGAGGTGCGCCGCGCCAAATAAAATCCCAAATTGTGTGGCCCTCTTTAATTACTTCCATTAAAATACTTAGAACTCGGGACGTGCCATTTAGCAAATTTTCATGGCCTCCCGCAAAGTTATCAACAGGTTAGTCTCTTTAGGCGCGTATTTTAATAATCTATTTTCCTAAATTCGAGTGCACATTTGTTTGACCCAAATTCAAATCTCAACGATGTTAAAATATATCAAAAATCACGGGTGCATTTATGTGACGTGGTTCGAGGCGTGTTTTTAATAACATTGCAATCTTCCTGAAAATTAAACAAAAGCGGTGAATAATTTAAAATTGCACTATAGTTTGAAACATGTATTAAAATCAGGTAGCAGGCCAATTGTAATAGTTTAAGCGACCGTGCTAGAATCACGGAATCCGGGGGTGCCTAACACCTTCCCCCGGGTTAACAGAATTCCTTACTCAAGAATTTTTGGTTCGCAGACGTCACTTGAAAAGTCAAAAATTTCCTCGATCTGGGATTCAAAATAAACCGGTGACTTGGGACACTAAATAAATTATCCCAATTGGTGACTCTGATAAATAAATAATCCTATTTCAAATAATGTCACTTAAATTGGAAAAACTCCCTTATAACTATCCTTTGAGGTGGCGTGTAAAAAGGAGGTATGACAATGCTTACCACAATATTTATTCATTTTAAGCATCAATTCCTGAATAATAATCGTATTATCACATGATTTTCTAGTTTTAAGAAAACTAGGTTGATGGGGACTAATGAGATTATCCAGAAATGGCTTAAGGTGATTGCTAATGAACTTTGTGAATATTTTGTAAATAGTGTTACATAGACCAATGGGCCTAAAGTTCTTTAAATTATTAGCATTGGGAATTTTTGGAATAAGGCAAAGGAAAGTGTCATTAACACCTTCAGGGATAGTTTCACTATTGCAGGCATCTTTGCAAAGGCTAATAATTGAGTTGCCTATAACTTTCCAAGATTTTTGGAAAAAAAAGAATGGAGACCATCAGGGCTGGACGCTTTAAAAGGCTTGAAAGAAAAATATGCCTTCATTATTTTAGAATTGATAATGTGGTTGTCTAGTGAGGTTAGATCTATGTTGAGAAAAGATTGTGGTGCCTTTCTAATATTGTCCCAATTGCTGAGCTCATGAGAAGTAGTATAAATAGATTTAAAGTAGTCACTAGTATGGATAATAATCTCATCTGGATCATTAATCCACATGCCTTGGTCATTTTTGAAGAACACTATTTTGTTTTCTTTTTTTCTATTGGTGGCCATTATTTGGTAAAACTTCGTATTAACATCTCTATCATTTAACCAAAGAATCCTGGACCGAAGTTTTCAGTAGTCCTCTTCAACTTTTAAAAGGTTATTATACTCAAATCTTAGAGAGTTTTCAAGAGTTTGAAGGAATGGGCTATGATAATAATTAATAGAGTTTTGAATAACATTAAGTCTAGCAAGGATTCTTTTTTTATTTCTAAAGATGTCACCAAAAGATTTGTTTTTTCACATGGTCACATTGTGTCTAAATGTGGCAGTTGCTTCTACAAAAGGGTTGTTACCCCAAGAGTCTTCTACCACATTATAAAAATTTGGATGCCTACACCAAAACGGTTCAAGCCTAAATGGCTTGGGATACGGGGCACACTGTTTTAGAAGGATATTGACCAGTAAGGGATTATGATCCGAGTGGGTCTTAGGGAGGTGAATTACGGATGCATTAGGAAATTTTTGGATCCAAAAGTCATTGCTAAAAACCTTATCTAGCCTTTCCAATATAAGATTTTTATTTGCACGTCTTCGATTAGACCACGTATATTTACTACCCTTGAACCCTAAGTCTAAGAGATTGCAATAGTTTAAGTAAGACCAAAGCTTAAAGACATGTCTACGACTTATAGATCTACCCCCTATTTTTTTATTTGTACTAAAGACATCATTAAAATCACCCCCAACTAGTCAAGGACCCTTAAAACTATCAGCAGTATTTTAAATATTTTTCCACATATTATCTCTAATAGTAGGGTTTGTACTGGCATAAATAGATGTAAAAAGCCATCTAAAATTCGTAGGCCGTACCTCAATAGTTGCATGAATTTCGTGGTTGCGTTTGACAAAATTATGCATATTCACTTTGGTATGGTCCCAAAGAATAACTATTCCACCAGCTTGGCCTTCAGCAGGCACCTCTATCAACTATGAGAAACCAAACTCATTCATTAGAGCTCCATGGTTATGCATCCTTGTTTCGAGTAATGCAACCATGCAAGGCCTATGAGTTACCATAAGCTCCCTAAATTTTCTTCTAAAGTCTTCATTGTTCCCTCCCATAATATTACAAATAATAAAGTTGATAGGGCTAGACATATTAGCAGGTTGTGGTTGTTTGTGCCCATTGTCCATGGACAGATGTGAGATCCTCCTCAGAGTGGGGACTAAGATCATTGCTCTGTTCCCCACCGTTGGATCTTGAGGTGGGCATATATCCATTGCACATTTGAAGAAGTCCGGTGGACAAACAAGAATGCGCCTCTTCTCTTGGCCTTCTCTGAACAAGAAGACCTTTACTTCGTTTAGGCTTCCCAATTCCACCACTGATTCTCCAATCAAGTTGATTGGCTCGCTCATCTCTTCTTCCACTGGATTTCCCATATTTGGACTTATTGGAGGATCTGGGTTGATATTTGCCATATTAATTTCCATGTTTTGAGGGGGTGGTTGCTGTGGTGGCTGGGGAGCCTCCCACTACATTAGAATTGGGTTTAGAGCTGTTAGTGCCTCTAGTGGAAAAAATGGGAGATCTAGACCTAGATTTTGTGGTAGTATTAGGCTGGGGAGCCTCCCACTGCATGTTTTGAGGGGGTAGGTTCCATTGAACTCTCATTTCCTGGGTTAGATTCTGATTTAGTGCTGGAGCTAGAGGTGGTAGGATATTGTTTACCCAAACATGATTCAAATAGTTGTTCAGGGCAAGATGAAGACCTTCTGATACTAGTTGGGCAAGGTAGCGTGGGTTTTGGATCAAGATGACACTCTCATGTCCATTGATAGTTACATTGAACATAAGGCCTCTCCCCATTAGTCCTAGCTCCATCCAGGATAGGGGATGGTGGTCCTGGGATAGTGGTGGTTGGACATAAACAATGGGATTGTTTGAGAGTTTCTGTGGAAGAGGAGGAAGGTTTGCCATGTTCAGGGGTGTGTTATTGTGAGGGATTTGAGTCAACCGGTATCTCCTGCGGTTGGTTAATGGGAGCTTTGGCATTCTTAAAGGTGTTTGGAGTGCTTAAGTTTGTATGAGATGAAGAGTAGGGAACAATTGCATCTACATGCAAGCAATTTGTAGGATCTTGCGTATCAGATATATTAGGAGATTTGGAGGATCTTGCATGGGGAAGTTTGGCCACTTGTCCCATGCTCACGTCCATTTGTTCAAATTCTAGGCTACTAGTGGACAAGTGTGGAAGTTCTTGAATATTGGTTTTGTCGTTAGTGGGGGGTGGTGCTGAGTGTTAGGGGCGCTACCTAGTTTGGAAGGGTAGTTCGATGTAGTGGTTTCACCCAAAGGAGTGGGGGGTGTAGACTAATTATACCCGCTATGTTATCTTTAGTCGATTGGTTAAGCATGTGGATAGTAGGGTCATTAGGGTTAATAAGGTTATTAGCAAGTTTTGTCTTATCTAAATTCTCTATCCAAGCATGCATGCTATTATTATTAGGGGTATTAACTAAAAAATTATTAAGAGGATGATGGTTTTCTGTAACAATTTTCTCCTCACCGAAGGAGAAGAAGCGATTTTTCTGATTCAAGTTACCTTTTGAGTTTCCTATTTTTGTATTGATGGATTTTGCCAGTCGAGGATTATACTGTGTAGAAGACAAGGAACCATCATCTTTATGCACAAATTTCAGCTTTTGACTAGAATAAACTTACCTGTTGCAGCATTAAAAATTTTAACGTCTATACCTGCATCTGCAGAGTTCTCTCGGAGTTCTTTTGAGATCTTCTTCTGAATCCTCTTTGTTTTTTGGAAGGACACTGTGTGCCAGCCTTCTTCACTCCTTTCTTTCCTTAGATCTGCTTCATCGAATTCATCATTATTACATTTTCCTTGGACTGTTGTGATTGAGACCATTAGACATTGGTACATAGTATGCCCTAGCAGTCCACAATTTTTACAAAGTATTTTGTCACCTTCGTATTCAATTAACTGTTTATGGTTTTCAATATTAATGGACTTTGCAACTGGTTTATCTATAGGTAATTCCACACATAGGCGAGCATAGCAACCCCTTAGGGTAGCAGAGGTACATACATCTACTTTTAGAAGCCTACCAATTGAATTTCCAATTTTTTGTAGTATGATCCCATCGTAAAACTCCGTAGGAAGATTTTTTAGGCGAATCCAAATAGCTGTATGAACCTGTTTGGCATTTGATGCCACAAAGTTTGGTTCCCTCTTTGGAATAAGACGAAATGACCAAAGATGAACCATGGACCATTTTGAAGAACTACGATCATGCTTTCCTGCTTTTGGAACTTAGCAATGAAATAGTCGGACCCTAAGTCCACTAAAGGAAAATTCTCTGACACTTTCCAAAGTTCTTGGACTTTTTTTTAAGAATTTGGTGGAGTATCCTTTTTCCTTGTAGATTAATGATGATGGAGTGTTTCCATGGCATATATATCCATTTTTTATCTTCCTGAAAGAGAGATTATCCTTTCTTCCATAGTTAGATTACAAGGTGTCGTGGAGGAAGTAAAGTCGCTGGAGCTAACTATGGGGGTGGTCAAGTCAGTGATAATGTCCAACCTTTCACCTCCCTTAATTAATTTATCTTTAAATGAGTTTTGGAGATTACTAGAAATTAGGGTAGTGAAATTGTTTGGAATGTCTGGTGGTTTTGGTGGAATTAATGATGTCTTTGCATCCACATCCATATTAGGCGACGGTGTATAATAAAAGAGTCCGGTTATTCGGAGGTTTTTAGAGAGTTAGAGAGACGATGGAGTTTCTTTCTCTCCCAGTATTTTAAAATTTATAATTATACGCTATAAGTCATTTTAGTACTTCTAATTTGGTTCCAGAAATTAATTTAATATTTTTTTATAATTCTAAATGGTAAAAAATGGCTATTTAAATGATAGCCCAATTTCTTCAATTGTAGCCTAAATTAAACCCCAAATCAGACCCAATTTCCCCCGGTCCAATTTCGTTTAAACCCAATACCTAACCCATTTAAATTACCCAACTCGGACTCCCCACCTAACCTCTTTAATCCTAGCCATTGATTATTTAGATCAACGACTCTTATACGCCCTTTCCTTTTTAACCCCAAACGACCCCTTACCCTACTTCATTTCTCACCAACCGCCACCTCTGAATCCCTTTTCTCTCTCAACACTCTCTAAAACCTAACATGAACCCTAGCCGCCTCCATCAAACTACAACCAAATCCACCCTAAACTCTGCCTAATCCATGGCCTCCCATGGCCATTGGAGATGTGTGGTGGCCTTCCATGACTCTTGGGTGTTTGTTTTTGTTATTTCATGGCCAATCCCCAGAGGAATCTGGCCCAGTCCTTGTTTGATTGCGGTTCATGGCTTTTCTCCGGTTATCCCTGACCTTTCCCCAGCCAGCCATGGCTGTTCGAGTAAGATCCTTGACTCTCCTGGTTAGATCGGTAACTTTCAAGGTCTTTATCACCTTTTATGTGTTTTTCGAAACCCTAATCTTTAAGATCCTTTGATTTTGTTTCAGATCTACTTTAGATCTTTACTTGCTGTGAATTTCAAGTGTTTTTCTCAATAGTTATTCAACTTTTCTTTCAAATCAACTTTTCGTTAAGGTTTTCCTTTAATTTTTTCAAAAGATCTCTTCTCCGATTTTTACTGTTGTTTGTGATTCTACTATATTTTGCTCATGTTGTTCTTCTATCTGAGTTAGCGTATTGAAAATCCTAATTCCTTTTTGGCTCTCATTCGAGTTCTGAAGTTGTTTGTTATATGTGTACTGGTTTGATTAAGTTCTTGTTTGAATTATTTGTTTTACCATCTATTAAACTCGATTATTATTGAAAACCCTAGGTCTTTGGGTCTGAAATTGTTTGTTTAAATGTATACTTGACTCTATTGAAGGTTCTTGTTTCAGACTCTCTTTTCTTTATGTGACTTATCTAATTTTTATTATCTTTCAACTAGACTATGGCTGAAACCCTAATTTCTCAAAAGGGTTTCCTCACCTGTTACTGCAAGACCTTTACTTGTTTTGACTCTCTTTTTCACTTTGGCTATATGTGTGAGCCCTGACTATTTAAATTTGTTCATTGTTGAATCCTATGCTTATTTCTACTACTATTGTATGCTGTTTCTTTTGCCAATATGCTTGGCCTCGCATGTCTGATGTTTCTGTTCACTTTGTTTATATACTGAAGTGTAGAAGCATATTCTTCCTTGATTGATCTTAATCTTGTGACTAATTTCAAAACCTTTCCTTTTATGAACCCTAATTTCACTCGCCTGTTTAAAATTAATTGATCCTTTTCGCTTTACTGTGATGTTTTACCTTGCTGATTTCTTTCCAAAAAATAAGCATATTTTTGTACTTAGACTCGATTGTTCACTGCATGCTTTTACTACCCCTTATGTGGCAATAATCAGTCTGCTTCCAAACTGATTTTCTTTCCTTAATTAGACCTGCTGCTACCCGTTGGATAGTGGTTCCTTAATTAAAGGGGAATCACTTGGGTAATTGATTCTGACTTGTGATTATTTCCATGTTTGTATCAAGAGTTTACTTATTTCCTCTCCTTCACTTGTTTTCAAAAAACTATAAATACCCTGCACCCCTCTTCTTTTGACGAACGAACAACTTGAGTTCAAACACACACTTCACTCAAAATTCTCTCTTTTCTCTGTTATTACTTGTGCTACTAATTTGTCTAACCAGTTAAAAGCCAAGGCTAGATAGTGGGAATTTGCCTAATTTTCCTTTCTGCACTTTGCTTCTTACTGGTTTGTCCTCGTTAATTTTTTTAGCATCAACATCAACATGTTTCTGTAATTGTTTCAACTTCTTCATGCTTGCCTACTTCTGCTTATGTTGTCTGCAATCCAAATTACATTATTAGCATGTTGAAATGTGTTCCCTTCCCCTTTTTAAGTTAATGCTCTCCTATGTTTATGAATCCCAAACCCCACGTCCCTTCTTTGTGTTTGTATTCTCTGGCTGGTTTGTGAGCATGCCAGCATCATCTATTGTTGTGCATGTCCAAACCTGACCCCTCATAGGGTCATATGCTTCATGCAATGTATTCCCAAAACCATGACCCCTTTGTATAGTTACTGATTCTGTGTAGTTTGAGTTTCAGTACTACTATTTTCAAAATCACCCTTATCACTTATTATTTCCCAGTCCTATTTTTAAATCAATCTCTATGTTCTGAACTTTCACTATATTCCTAGAACCTAAGTTCTGCCCCTCTTGTGTGAGCCTTGCCTTGGGACCGTTGAGTTCCATCTGAACTTTGACACATAAGGGCTGGCCCTTCCACACTGCACTCATTCTTTATCTGCTTATGCAAACCTGGGCGTAAGCACTATACAGGGTCCCTTGGGACCCTTAGGGAACTTTGACACACCCAGGTCTGAGAAAGCCTTTGAAACACGTGGCATTTGAGTTGTTTTGTTCCATAACTCAGAGAGGAAGTAAGAATCAGGCTTCTTTCGATTGTAATTTATTATTCTGTACTTCTCTTGTAATTCATCATTTGGTCTGTAATAATTTGTAATGAATATTATGGTTGGCTAGTGAAAAGGGATGGGTAATTATGCATGTTTTAAGGGTAGATATCCTGCCTATAGGATTTGTTCTGCATGACCACTTCTACACTTAGACATCCTGCCTATAGGGTCCGTTATTTCAAACTCTGCATGCTTTAATTCTACACTTAGATATCCTGCCTATATGATCTGATTAATAAAGCCCTGCATGTTAATCTCTACACTTAGAAATCATGCCTATAGGATCTGGTGGCTATAATCAGACACACTATTTACAAGGTTAAAAATCAGATTCAAAATTAGATAGCATGCCTATAGGACCAAATCAGCCTTTAATATTAGATACCATATTTGTATGGATTAAAATCAGCAACAATAGAGATTATGTCTACAAGATCTGAAACCAGTTTAGTTAAAATCAGTTTGACCCGTACTATTCGAATCAGTTTAAATAACTTACTCCCAACTGCTCGTTTTAAACAGTTACAACTTTGCCATTTTGAATCAGTAATGGACATCATGCTTATAGGATATCATCAATAGACACTTAGGCAAGCCTTAGATAATAATGATAAAACTGAATCCGCCTTTGTTTAATTAGCAACTGCTACAACCAGTAAGCAGGCCTGATTCGAACTTCTTATCTAAGTTATGTAATATATTGGTCTACTTCAACAACTAAAACTCCCCTGTCTTAGTACTTTAAATTCTGACCCTAAATGTGTTTTAAGTCATGCTATTTATTTGTTTTACTGAGCCTCTTATTTGTTTACATGTTCCCTCCCTAATATATAGTCCTATGTGTTCTGAATGTCGCCTTAGTCTTTTACCTTTAAAAACCCAAAATTCAGCCTAATATCCCCCCTCTTATAGGAATAGTAGTCCTAAATTCCTCTGGGACTGATAAGAATGGGATGGGTAATAGCATGCAATAGAGGTTGAGACCAATCCGCGCTTTAATACCTTAATACCACATGTAGCCTATCTTTGAGGAGTGATTACCGGGTATTGCATTGATGTGATCCATATTACAAACAAACCTAGGACCCTTTTACATTCATCAGCATGCATAGTTATAACTCTTTTCAAAACTTTGCTTTATTTGATCGTTTTTAAACACTTGTGTATTTGAAATCCCCTCTTATTTGAGCCTTGTTTGTTTACTTGTTAATTTTACAAATTCGCAAAGAACTATCAGGCTGGGAACCACACTAGTGGATCCTGAGGGGTGCCTAACACCTTCCACTTGGGATAATTTCAAGCCCTTACCTTATCTCTGGTTATCAAGAGTAGTTGTAGTTGAACCCCATAGGTTCCATAACGCACCTTAAAATCGTTAGGTGGCGACTCTTCAAAAATTGCAAAAACCCCTTTCCCAAAAGGAAAGGGTTGTCCCAACAAAATGTCATAAACCCGATTCCACGAAGGAAAAAAAGGGGACGCGACAGCATAACGATTCTGCTGGGGATATTTTTACGCTTTTACCATTTTAGATTGTTTTGTGAATTTGTACCTGTCCCTATGTGTGATTATCTATTTATTTTCTTTAAGCATTTAATTTCTTCTTTAGAAGAAAAACTGACATATCTTCCTTGTTTTCTTTCCTTTATTGCTTTAAATTATGAAACTGTTGTATTTATCGCTTTCTTAATGTACAAATACATGTCAACATTCTTTTAATTATTACATAATCATGCTCAACATCATATTCCACTCGTGCCAAAAAAATACTATAGCAACGCTTATAATGAGTTCTTGCGCTCTTCCTATATCATTACCCTCTAAATTCGGAAAGGCATATTTGCGATAAACTAGTCGATCAACGGTGCATTCAACAGTTCCGAGCCTTCCCCCTTGAGTTTTCCGCTCAAGGGTACCAGTCTAAAACCCCATAAAAACCTTACTCTGGTCAAATTGTGCATGCATCATGGTCAAACCTAGCTGGGTCAGTTATGTTGTCCACATAATGATCCTTTAAGATAACTTTGTCCAAAGTCCATTGGGTTTCACTAAACCCAAAATGGACATCATCACGTTCCGTTCATTTATTTGGAGAACCGGATTTCTTCATGCTAATTGTTGATGTTAAATAGTTGAGTCTGGTGGGGGTAGGGTCTAACCCTTCTGTTTTGCAAAAAATGAGGCACGAGGTCCCCAGTTTTGGTATGATTAGCACTACCCCACTCTTGCTAGACTGGTGGAGGAATCTTCCATAAAATAACCAAATCAATGAGTGGAAAGAGAGGGCCGCCAAAGCTAGCGAAAACTTGGAATATGTGGAATACAGTCTGCTGAAATTGGAAGGAAAAGTGAGGAAAAGAGTCAACGACTGCCAGAACGCTGAGGGAAACGAAGGGGAACACCTAGCAAAGGCATTTTTACTGGTGAACCTACACGAACTGGAGGATTTGTGCATTCAACCCGAGGAAGGTCCTTCTGGGACCAAGTAGATAGGAGTTTATCTTTTTCGCTTTATAAATGTAATAAGGCCAAGCCATTAGTGATTTTTATTTCTTGCTTATTTATTGTCGTTTTGGGATTCGTCTATTTTTTATCAATAAAATAAGGCGTTTAGCATTCTAAGTTCTCTAAATCAATCTGTCGCTAGGCCTACCTCGGGCGCAACGAGATTCTCAAAATTAGGACACATTTTACATTTCTTCACTATGTGTTTAAATATTGCAATACTTTTTATGATCCTCACTAACTTGGTTACCTTTTTTGTTTTATTTTTGTTATTCCCCTCCCCAAAGGTTAGTTCGTGCACTCTGGCAACATCATCTTATTCCACGAGATCCAGGGGCCCTCCACCCACTCCTCCTCTTAGTATTGTTAAGAACAAGAACAAAGGAAAAATGGAAGATTTGAATAACATCATAAAAGAGAACACAACAGCAGAGGCCACTGATGGCCATGTGTATTCAGGTTCCCAATGAAAATTATTGAAGTTTCAGGAAGAGCTCAATCAGGTCCGGAATCTGGCCAACCTATCATTCACCCTCAGTACCCCGGATGCCAACTTCCCAATGTTCAAAACCCCACACCATCTCAAAATATCCTAAAGAAACCGAATCATTCCACTACTCTGATAAAGAACCAATGCAACACTTGCCACACTCCCACTACTCATCCCAGAGCCTCAAAACTTCGCAAACGATCATTTCCACACCCACATGCCAGGACACCACAATAATCCCATCTTCGTGGAGACCATGCCGCTCTCCACCCAACCTATATCTTGCACACCTGAGTCCGATGAAAAGGATCTGCTCATCAGAAACTTAGCTAACAAACATAAGAAACTAACCAGCCGAATTCAGGGCGTCGAAGGAAGTAAAGGTATCGAAGGGTTGAATTATGAAGGCCTCTACATACAACTAGATGTCGAACTACCAGAGGGGTACAAACCTCCTAAGTTCGAGATGTTTGATGGTACATGTGATCCAAGGGTCTATCTGAGAACATATCTGAGAACATATTGTGACAAGCTGGTCAGGGTAGGAAAAGATGAAAGGATCCGCATGAAGCTAATCATGGGGAGTCTGAAAGGAGATGCGCTATCTTGGTACGTCAACCAAGATCCTAAGAAGTGGTCGAGATGGGTAGGTATAGCATCTGATTTTATGTACAAATTCAGGTTTAACACAGAGAATGCTCCAGACGTGTTATATATCTAGAATCTAAAGAAGAATCCCACGGAGACATTTTGCGAGTATGCTACTCACTAAAGGTCCAAAGCTGCTAAGGTCAGACCTTCCTTAGAAGAAGAACAAATGAACAAGTTCTTTGTCTGGGCACAAGGCCCGCAATACTATGAATGATTGATGGTGATTGAGAATCATAAATTTTCTGACATTATCAAGCTGGGGGAACAAATTGAAAAAAGGCATTAAGAGCGGTATGGTTACAAACTTCGAGGCCTTGCAAGCTACAAATAAGGCCTTGCAGTCTGATGGTGTGTCTAAGAAGAGGGACGTAGGGGTCGTGATGGTTGCACAAAGGACCAAGTCTCCTCTCAAATACCAAACATACCCAACACCTCCACTCACATATCAGTCAGCCCCAAATTGCCAAACACCCTCCTACCAAGCTCCACCACCAACTTATCAGTCATCTCCACCTCCCATATATTAGCCTACCTCACCCAGATACTCCCAACCCACTCATGTATACCAAACTTACAATGCCCAACCATGTCATTACCAATCACCCCCCGCACGCTAAAATTTCCCTAGGCCTTGACCTAATTTTGATCGGAGGCCTCAAAAACAATATACATCCATCAGCGAACCCATTAAACAGCTATATGAGAGACTCAAGCTGCCGTTATGTCACCCCCGTCCCTGCTACAACCCCTGAGAATCCTTTTCAGTGGGTTAACCCAAATAAGTCTTATGCATACCACTCCGGCATGAAGGGACACACCATCGATGAATGCCGTTCTTTAAAAGACAAGATACAATTCCTGATTGATAACAAAGTCATTGTAGAAAAGGAAGCCACTCCAAACGTCCGCAACAACCCTCTACTAGACCATAAAGGCGGGGGTATTCACATGATTGAAGTGGAGGATGATTGGGATCCCAAGGGATCCATCGGGTTGATCACAGAAGGCGATGGTCCAAAGAACCAGCAGTTACTCTCAATCCCATCATAGTCCAGATCCAACTATCTGAGGTCACTGAGGTAGATATGTTTATCCCTCTTGAGTTTGAAGCAGTGCTATCAACAAAGGCACAAACACCGTTTGGGATTGCAGTTTTTCCACCGAAAGAACATGTCCCATTCGAAGTAAAAGTGGCCGTACTGATCCCAGTGGTGATGTCTACCATGCCGTCATTCCATACAAAAGCTATACCCTGGGATTACATAACCAAGGCTAGGAGGAAAGGCAAAGGTTAGATTCGAAGAGACTGTTGCAACACAGGGCATGATAAAAACTAGGAGTGTCTATACCCCTGAATACCTAGTTAAGTCCAGCAAGCAGGCCTCCAACCAGCCACCCATCATTGAGACGGGTCTAGACGACCTTTGGAGGAAGATACAGGCCAAAGACTATTTGGTCATCGACCAGCTAAACAAAACACCAGCACAAATATCCATCCTCTCACTCATGCAGAATTCTGAGACACACGAAAATGCTCAGTTGAAGGTGCTGAGTGAAGCCTACGTACCAAGCAACATCACTGGTGGAAAATTGGCTAATACGGTGGGACTAGTATTAGAAAGCCATAAAATCACCTTCTATGAGGATGAGCTACCACCTGAAGGGTTGGATCACAACAAAGGCCTGCACATCACTATGCAATGCGAAGACTATTTCATCACCAAGATCCTGGTCGATGAGGGTTCCAACCTTAACATCTGTCCTTTGTAACACTTAAGAATCTGGGCAAAATGCTGTATAAGATAAAAGAAGGAGAAATCAATGTGAAATATTTTGATGAGTCTCAGAGGTACACCATCAGTGAGATTAGTCTGTGTCTGCAAATGGGACTAACGTGGCTCGAGGTTGATTTTCAAGTGATAGATGTGCTAGCATCCTACAACCTGCTACTAGGACGACCTTGGATTCATGCTGCTGGGGCTGTAGCTTCAAAACTGCATCAGGCAGTAAAGTTCGAATGGAATCACCAGGAGGTGATCATTCACAGAGATGGTAGCAACCCTATATACAGTCGTCAGACCATTCTAGCAATCAGAGGGAGAAGAAAGCTAGGCAAAGAGACCTACCACCACATCGAGCGGGTCAATGATGTCGACAAACAAAAATGGTGGGATAACAAGATCGAGAGTATATTGAATTAGAGTGGGTACGAGCCTGGCTAGGGACTCGGCAAGAACCTCCAAGGAATTGCTAAACCCATAAAACTCAAGAAACATGGAACCACTATTGGCTTGGGGTACGAATACACCTAGTAAGAGTTCAACAGCTGGTCGTCACTATGGTGTGGTCCTTACTACCCACTAGAGCAGCTGATACCACACTTAGAGCAGACTTTCTAATAGACTAACATCGTCTATGGGACAGATGAAGAAAAAGCGCTCGCAGTAGTGAAAAACTTATTTGTAGAGGATAATGATATGGATTGCTGTGTTATTCTCGAGGAGGAAGGGGGAGGAAGGCCCTTCCATACAGGCTGTGAGCAAAGGGGCACGGCTCAATAACTAGACCATCAGGACAACTAGAGCCCGACGAGCTTCGGGGTAGCAAGGCTAAAACAAGCACTATTCACTGTTTTATTCATTAAATGATCTTCTTTTTGCATTTTTCAATTCCCACAATAAGATCTTCAATGTTCAAAACATTATTCAATTTATCAAAGCATGTTTGATTTTTTCCAATGAATTAATATTTATTTCTATCGTTTTCCTCCTTACTTTACCAATACAACATTACTATTACTTATCTTAATGAACCAATGGCTGTGACATGCAATGTGACAATGCAACAAACATATATTGATTCAAAAGAAGATGACATACCAGATGAGATTGTCAAAGAAGTTGAGAATTTTGAGAACAGACCTAAGTCCAACCCGGACAAGACCGAGATTGTTAACCTGGGAGACGCAAAAAATGTCAAGGAAACACGAATCAACATTCACCTATCGCCATCAAGGAAGAAAAAATACACAAAATTTCTGAAGGAATATGAGAACATATTCGCTTGGTCGTATGGTGAAATAATTTGTCTGAGTACTTCTATTGTAGCTCACAAACTGCCAACCGACCCAGCATGTCCTCTGGTAAAGCAAAAGCCCAGGAAGCTCAAGCCCGAAATGAGTCTGAAAATCAAGAAAGATGTCACCAAGCAGATCAAAGCTAAGGTTCTCAGGGTGGTTAAGTACCCGACATTGTTAGCTAATATCTTTCCAGTACCAAAGAAGGATAGGAAGGTCAGAGTCTGTGTCGACTACCGGGATCTCAACCTGGCCAGTCCGAAAGACGACTTCCCTTTACCGAATAAACACATCCTGATTGACAATTGCGCCAAGCATGAGCTACAATCATTTGTAGATTGTTTCGCTGGTTATCATCAGATCTGGATGAATGAAGAAGGTGCTGAGAAAATGGGTTTCATTACGTCGTGGAGAATGTATTGTTACAAGATGATGCCATTCAGCCTGAAGAATGTAGGGGCCGCCTACATGAGGGCCATGACAACCATTTTCCATGACATGATACACAAGGAGATAGAGGTATATATGGAAGATGTTATTATCAAGTCCAAAAAGGCCACTGACCATATAGAAGATCTGAGGAAGGTTTTTAATAGATCGCGGAGGTACAACTCAAGAATAAACCCCGCAAAGTGTGTATTTGGGATTCCTGCTTGGAAGTTCATTAAGTTTATTGTGAGCCGCCGAGGAATAGAACTGGACTCATCGAAGGTCAAAGCCATTCAAAAATTACCACCGCCAAAAAACAAAAAAGATGTGATGAGTATCCCGGGAAGGCTGAACTACATCAGTCGATTCATAGTGCAGTCTACAGTTATATGTGAGCCAATCCTTAAGATGTTAAAGAAGGACACCACCACCAAATGGACCGATGAATGTCAAAAGGCCTTCAACAAAATCAAGGAGTACCTGTCAACACCACCAATCTTGGTCTCACCTGAGCCAGGTAGACCCTTGTTACTCTACCTTGCGGTGTTGGTCGGAGCTTTCGGTTGTGTTCTGGGATAACATCATAGAACAAGAAGAAAGGAACAAGCCATTTATTATCTCAGCAAGAAGTTCACCCCTTACGAAGCCCGGTATTCTCTTTTGGAGTGCACCTTCTGTGCTTTGACTTGGGTAGCTCAGAAGCTAAGGCATTACTTCTGTGCCTATACTACATATCTCATATAAAGGATGGATCCTTTAAAGTACATCTTTCAGAAACCCATGCCCACTGGCAAGCTAGCCAAGTGGAAAATCATGTTGAGTGAGTTTTACATTATCTATGTAACTCAAAAAATGGTCAAGGGACTAGCACTGGCAGACCACCTCATTGAGAATCCCGTGGATGAAGAATACGAACCCCTGAAAATGTATTTTCCTGATGAAGATGTATCATTCATAGGAGAAGATATTGCAGAATCCTATGATGGTTGGAGAATGTTATTTGATGGAGCATCAAACTTCAAAGGAGTTGGCATAGGAGCAATCTTGGTATCAGAAACCAGTCAACATTATCTAGTGTCCGCCAAGCTCAGGTTTCCCTGCACGAACAATATGGCCGAATATGAAGCTTTCATATTGGGACTCAAAATGGCCATTGACATAAATGTTCAAGAGTTGCTGGTAATCGGAGATTCAGACTTACTCATACATCAGGTACGAGAAGAATGGCAACCAAGAACTCCAAGATACTCCCGTATCTGCATCATGTACAGGAACTGAGAAAGAGGTTCACGAAGATAGAATTTCAGCATGTTCCCAGATTTCAGGATGAGTTTGCTGATGCATTGGCCACCCTATCATCTATGATACAACATCCAGATAAGAATTTCATTGATCCCATTCCAGTAAGGATCAATGATCAGCCAGCTTACTGTGCCCATGTTAAAGAGGAAGCAGACAGAAAGCCTTGATTTTATGATATCAAGGAATATTTAGCAAAAAGAGAATACCCGGAGCGTGCCAATCATACTTAGAAACGCTCACTTCGGAGATTGTACAAATTCTTTCACAGAGGAGGAATCCTATATAGGAGGACCCCTGAGTTAGGACTAGTAAGGTGTGTTGACACAAAGGAAGCATCAAAGCTACTAGAGGAAATTCATGCTAGGACACGTGGTCTACATATGAACGGTTTTGTCTTAGCAAAGAAGATACTCCGGGCTGGTTACTTTTGGATGGCTATGGAAACAGACAGCATCCAGTATGTCCAAAGATGCCACCGCTGTCAGATACATGTAGACATGATAAATTTACCCCCAAGCAAGCTCAACACAATAAGCTCACCGTGGCCATTCGCCGCCTGGGGGATGGATGTAATCGGACCAATCGAGCTTTTCTCTTCCAATGGAAACATGTTTATCCTAGTAGCTGTCGACTATTTCACCAAATGGGTTGAAGCAGCATCTTATAGAGCGGTGACTAAGAAAGTCATGGCATATTTTGTCTGCGACCGCTTTGTCTGTCGATTCGGAATTCCATAGTCAATCATTACTGATAATGGCTCCAACCTCAACAATAACCTAATGAAATCTATGTGTGAAAATTTCAAGATTAGACACAAGAATTCCACAGCCTACAGGCCTCAAATGAATAGAGCTGTGGACACGGGCAACAACAATATCAAGAAGATATTGAGGAAAATGATAAAAAAGCATAAATAGTGGCACGAGAAGTTATCATTTGCTCTATTGGGGTATCGCACCACAGTCCACACATCAATCGGGGAAACCCCTTGTATGTTGGTTTATGGTACCGAAGCCGTTATTCCCGTCGAAGTAGAAATTCCTTCCCTAAGGATCATGCAGGAAGTTATGCTCGACGACGCAGAATGGGTAAAAAGTTGTTATGAGCAACTAGCTCTTATAGATGGAAAGAGGATGAACGCAGTTTACCATGGTCAACTCTATCAGAACAGAATGTCCAGAGCCTTCAACAAAAGAGTCAAGCCAAGACAGTTCACACCGGGACAACTGGTGTTAAAGAAAATTTTCTGCATCAAGATAAAGCCAAAGGGAAATTCTCTCCCAACTGCAAGGGTCCATACATGGTTCAGTGGGTTTTGACAGGAGGAGCCCTCATACTTGCAGAAATAGATGGAGAAGTTTGGCCAATGCTGATTAATTCAGATGCAGTCAAGCGTTACTATGTGTAATCCTTATGCTTTCCTTACATGATGTAAATTGAACTACACCTGACCTGATTCCTATTTAAGAGGGGATACGTAGGCAGCCCCATGGGTTCAGTCACAATTCAATAAAATTTTCATTTCCCCCTACAATTGGAACCTGGGGCAGTAATTTCAGCCGATCATCGTAAGCAACATCCAGAAGCATCAACACATCAAACTGGGGTGAAATTTTAAGGAGGACCCTCAAAATTTTGTATTAGGAGAGGTTGCAATGTCCTGAATTGTGTCACGGTTGCCGGTTCATCTAAAAAAGATCATGCATGTTTATTACTGAGACTGCTTTTTTTAGCAACGCTACCCCAATGATACAAACAGTATCACCAGATCAAAGCCAAACAAGTCAAGCAAAGCCAGCAGGGATACGAACTAACCTTCCCCTTTAGAAAACTCACGTTTTTTCTTTGGATATGTCACACCTCCTTTTTACAGGTTACACCCGACGAATAGGTATAATAAGGAGTTTTTCCAATTTAAGGACAGTCGGAACGAGATTAGTTATTTAAGTTTTTCAGAGTCGCCTCTTGAGAATATAATGGTGTCTCAAGTCACCGTTTTAATCCCGAATCCGAGGAAAGTTTGACTCTGTTATAGTCTGCGAACTAAAAATCAGGATAAGGAATTCTGTTAACCCGGGAGAAGTTGTTAGGCACTCCCGAATTTCGTGGTTCTAGCACGGTCGCTCAACTGTTGTATTTG
>MU755902.1:3089-69342 GCA_026770625.1 Nicotiana glauca | reverse complement strand
TAATAATTCTATATATATATATATATATATATATATATATATATGCATATATAAGCATACCCAAATATTTTAGTATTTTTTCCAATTTTTAAAGATTTTAAGAATGAATTTATTGTCCATTTGAGCAATACAAAAATCCAATAATTATTCCCAATATTATCATTTTGGTGAATAACTTATTTTATTCTCATATTTATACCAAATATAATTAAGGTAATTTTTGTAGATATTTTACGAATTTATTTGGCATTTTTAAAGATAAATTACATATAATTGCAATTTTAGCCTACTTTAAAATTAATAGCATTTTTTATTATAAAATTGGTCCCAGTATATTTAAATTAATATTAATATATTATTAATTAGTTCAGTACTTTTAATTTTCCTTTAAAGTTATTTTTACTATTTTTACAAAATAAAAAGGGAAAAATTGGCCATTTAACATTTAGCCTCCCTTTATGTCAATCACAACCTATTTTGCATATCAATTTTAACCTTAAATTGACCCAATTCTACCCCCAATTTGGACCAGCCCAATTTCATTTCAACCCAGTCCCCTGACCCAATTTAAAATCTGCCCATTTCCTATCTTTGATCCAGGCCGTTGATCATTTTGATCTACGGCCATAAACCCTCCTTACTTTTTTAACCCTGAACGACCTACCCTAATCCCTCATTTCCCCAAATCAATTTTCTCTGCCTTGTCTCTAGGAAGAAGGGTGAATAGTGATTTCGCCACTATTCACCGTCATCAATTCCGGGATCCGGCAAGCTAAGGTCACAATATTGGTCCCAAAAGAACACCCTTCTCATTGTGATCAATCCCCAATTGATTTTACCTTCAAATATATAACCAGTTTTGCTAGATCTTAGATCTTATTTTCACGAATCATTATAGCAAACAACTTTTCACCAGAAAATTACACGATTCTGATCTCTTTTGATTTTTCTATAACATTGGAGTGTTGATAAAAATCACGGAGTAATCGACATAAGCTACAACAATTGCTTCGACTTCATTTCTGGCTTCAGCTTACATGAACGTTAAGTTCTAACGTGAAGTGAAGGATTGTTTGAGTTTGGGCAGCCATAGCTGCTGCAATCTCTCCCCAGCCTTTGGCTGTGGGAGAGGGGATTCAAAGAGGTAATGAAACAACAACAAACTCTAATCCAAAATAGTTATATGCAGATCATGTTCGTCCAAAACAAGTTGTTGCACCTATCGAGTTGGTTCCTGTGACTTCAATGCATGGAGAACCTACAATAGAATTCACATTGGAAGAGGTTAATCAATTCACAAGGGAAGAAGGATTGCATCAAGCTGCTATTATGAAATTGTCATATGGTAAACCTGAATTACTGGAGTTTAGAAAAACTTTCTCGTCGCAATTTGATATTCAAGGTCATTGTAACATAGGGCTGCTGGAATTTCATCATATATTAGTTAGATTTGATCTATTTAATTATTATGTCCAGTTTTTATCAAAATCGACTGGATATATGAAGGCAAAAGTTGATGAATTCCTCTTCAGAACCTTCCCGTGGACGATAGGATTCAATCCTAAGGAAGAAACATCCATGGCTGTGGTGTGGATTACGTTTCCAGGCCTGCCGCCAAAATTCTTCGCTAAAAGATCACTAATGTCAATTGCCTCAGCGTGTGGGAAACCTCTGGCTTTGCATAAAGCTACTCAGGATCACACTCGACCAAGTGCTGCTAGGGTCAAGGTTTTGTTGGACCTATTAGAGAAACGAACTAAAAGAATTAGGTTGAAAATTATTGATAGGACGACTGGAAAATCGTTTGAACTTTTTCAAGAGGTGACCTATGACAATCTACCCAAGTACTGCACCTTTTGTAAACATCAGGGACATGAAGAAAGATCATGCCGTTTGATGAAGGGCAAGGCAAAAGAATCGGAGGAAATTGAATAAGAAGAAGGAGTGAATGCATAATTTCCTGGTGATGGGAGGGTTAATACATAACAGCTACAAGGGGATGCTAGGGATTTTTTGAATGCTAAAAGAGCTGGGCAACTTGTGGCTATACGATCAGAAGAGATGATACAATTGGGAATGAAACAAATTGATGATTTACAACAAGATAAGGAATGATTGGTATCAGTGCAGGCATATGACCAGCTGGTTGCTGCTGCAGCTATTTTGGCACCTGGTATTGTTACAAAAGGAGCAGTTGATCATGTTGAGGAAGCAGGAACTGTTGGTAAAAATCAGATTGATCTAACAGCTACTACATATTCAAAAAGTGATCATGCTGTGATTGCTGATGTTTACGCTGAGGCAACTGTACAAATTGGTAAGGACAATATAGATTCTACAGTTGGTACTCGACCTATGGAAGGAAACTTACAAGAAGGTTCTGGGGAAAAAGAAGCAGTAGTGAGGGTAGATGGTGCTCAAAATAATGGAGAAAATGATAGGTTAAATATGGGAACTCTATTCTCAGATGGTGAGGCTAAGGGATCTGCAGTACCAGTTGGTGATGAACAACAAAAAACACAGCAAATATCTCAGACAGTGAAGATGCTGCCCAAATATCTAAGGCTGAAAAAACTAGGCATAAGATTATATGGTTGCAAAATACAACTGGGAAGGGCATAGATGATGGTAAGAGAGGTGATCTGAGTAAAAAGGAAGGAGTTTGGAATGTGGTAACAGGTCGAAAATCCCCTACAAAGAGAGGGAGTTCACCAAAACCACAGAATCCAGGTTTTCGACCAATTGCCTCTAACTTTGGTACCAATGCAAATTCCTTCGATGTTCTCGCTGATGCTGGGGATATTGAAGCTGATACAACATGTTTAAAGGATGATGGGATGTCCAAACAATTAGTTCCAATGCCCAGTAATGAACAAAGAGAGCAAGGCAGTCATGATTTGGTTGGAAAATTAGACGTTTGACGAAATGACTCAATCAACAATTTGAAGAATCAACTAGTAGGTGTCCAAGCTCACAGTTCTAATGTACCTACACTGCATTTTTTCAATCCCCATGTCAAGCAAATTATCAAAGATGTTCAACAAGAAATGGAAAACTTGAGGTTGATGGCTATTAACTCTAAATTATGGCAAGATCAACGCGAGAAAGATGATGAAGAAGACTATGGAGATGGATTTGCAGGGTATGAATCTGAAGAAGGTAGACAGGAGGTGGATCGGGAGAGTGCAGGTGAGGATATTGACCCTCCAATAAAGCCAAACTTTCACGGGGCAACATCAAGTCCCAAGAGTAAATTAAATCTTCATGCACCTTCTTTCATTCCAAGAAATTCTCCAACTGTTGGTAGTCAAAATACATCAGTTGGATGCTTGATCCAAACAGTTACATCTTCCAAGCTGGCTACAATAGGTGATACAATGAATCAAATATTACCAAGTCCTGATGTGCAGCAGCAACAGGTGAACCCAAGCAGGTCAGCCACTACTCCTACTGGTGATCGAAAGACAACAGTAATGGTAAGCACTGGACAGCAGCAAATCGTCGCAAATTCTAGTAAGAAAAATGCAGCAACAGGAGCAACTACAAGTACTATGCAGCAGCAGCAAATCTAAATCTGTTTTAATGGCTCGCCTTCTCATCTCTATATCTTATTCAATTTAAATCCCCAGTATTTAGGGTTTCCTTTGGCGATTTTCATTTTGTGTTCGAGTTAGGGTTCCACTTTGGGACCCTGGACTCTCAGACTTATCGTGAGTCGGCGAATTGGACTTGTACCCCTTTTTGATTATGATTCTGAACCTTTCAATGTTAGATTATTTTTCTAAGTAACATAACGGCTCTTTTGTTTTATTTGTCCAACTCCTAATTGATTCTGAATTCCTTTAATATGGTTTACTTGATTGTTAATGATTTCTTTTAAATTAAACCTTTCTTTACCCCTTTCCTAACATGGCTCATTCGATTAAAAGCCTGCAACTTTGATTTCATTGGCTGTTTGCTTGATTCTCTTGCCTTATTTTTCACAAACCGTGTACCATTGGACTTTTGCCTTAAATAATTTCTATTTATTTTCCCTTTATTGTACTGCTTGGGAAATATTTCTGATTAACTCTTTCCTTAATTGTCTTTTACCCGTTGGAAATTAGAATCCCTTAATTAATGGGAGATTGATTTCAATGTTATTTTCTTATCTTTTCTTACTTGTTTTCTGCACTATAAAAGGGGCACGACCCTTCTGCACTTACACACCTTGAACCTTCAGTTCAACAATTTCCACTTACACTACTTACAATACAATATGTTTTTGAGTTCAATCCTCGAGCACACATTACTCACTTGCAATTTCAATACCCTGCTCCCTTCTAAGATCTTTTGAAACCGTTTGCTTGCAACTTGGCTTCTCAAGACTACTATTTTACTTGTCTATTTCCCTGAAACTAGTATCTTCTAATTAACTTTTCTGCCTCACCCCCTATGAGTTTATTTAAAGTTTCTACATTCTTGTTTACTTTGATGTTCATGTTCAGTAATTGAATGTGACACTCTCTCTTTGAATCTGCTGTTCCCTTATATGTAGTTGAAGGCTCGTGGACTGACAGTATCCAAATTGCTGGCCAGGTTTGAACCAGATCCTCAATTGATCCAAACTCCCAATTTTGGCTAACAGGCTGGTCAGGGGTATGCCAGCCCTCCTTATTATTGGGCATGACCACCAGCCTGCCAGGGCCTTCCCTAATTCCCATCTATGCACTCACACTTATTGTTAGACATTAAGTTTTGCCCCCTCTCCTATTAGACTTGCTTTGGGACCTTTAGTTCCCTCTGAATTGGACATTCAAGGGATGGCCCTTCAATTGCACTATAATCTAATTCTGCAATGTATTTGGGGTGTAAGCACTGCCCGAAGTCCTCTTGAGGCTCTTGGGAGCTTTGACACATCCCAAATAAGAGAAAGGCTTTGGAAGTCTGATTTCGGAAGTTGGTTTATCTCATACTGTTAGACCTTTAGTCTTAATTAGGCTATTTGGTTGTAGCTTAATTTTATGATGTAATTTTACTTTTTCTGATTCATTTTGGTCTGTAATGTCATGTAATAACTTATGGGGTTCTAGTAAAAATGGGAGGGTCACTTGTGTATGTATATGGGTAGACAACATGCTCATAGGAATTACTACTCTACACTTCTACATTTTATTAGAAATCTTGCCTATAAGTTATTGCATCAATACATATAGAGACCATGCCTATAAGTTCTGTATTTATACATATCATATAGGAATCCTACCTATAAATTCTGCACTCATACATCTCGTGTAGAAATCCTGCCTATAAGTAGCTTCGTTACTGTATTAGAAATCCTGCCCATAAGTTGTTACATTACTACATTAGAAATCTTGCCTATAAGTTATTGCATCAATACATATACAGACCATGCCTATAAGTTTTTGCATATAGAAATCCTTCCTATAAGTTGTTACATTACTACATAAGAAATTTTGCCTATAAGTTATTGCATCAATACATATAGTCATCATGCCTATAAGTTTTTGCATATCAAAATCATGATTATAGGTTTTCTGCACTTCTACATATACGTGTGTCATTAGGCAAACAGTCTCTACATTAAAATAAAAACAAGTTGCATCCTAGATACCATGCCTATAGGATTCTTGCATATCGATAATCGTTTTAAAATCAATAATGCTTAGAAATTATGCCAATATAAGCAGCCATTTGAATCTGATTCGTCTATTTCATCTATAAGTCTAAAATCAGTAGCACTGTTGTTTAACATCTACAGAATTTGGTTGTTTCTAAAATCAGTAACCCCTCCTTTAAAAATAAGTATACTTCCACCTAGACAAGCCAGTAGGTAATTGATTAACTGTGTCAGTCCTTGATAAACTACAACCAGACAAGGCCTAATTTGGACTTCTCATCTGAGAAATATGTGATGAAGCAGCTTGTCCTAACGCTAAATTTAATTCAGACTAAAACCAGTATCCGAAGGCATGCTAGACAATTTGTTTCTTTTTGAGGAGACATGTTTGAGCCTTTTAAACTGCAATGTGTTTTCCCTAACTGTTTTATGTGTTTTGTTTGTCGCATTAGAATTTTATCCTTTCAAACGCTGAAAAGCCCCAATCTCCTTCCCTTTTAGGACTAGTATTCCAAATGCCTCCGGGACTGAAAGGATTGGGACAGGTAATGACAAGCAATAAGTAACGATACTATTTTGCATTTTAATACCTTAATGGGGTGGGAAGGGTAGATATAGACATGATGACCGGTGCGCTAATACCATGTCCAACCCCTCTTCAGAGGAGTGATTGTCGGGTATTGTCGGGAACCACACTACTGGATCTTCGGGGGTGCCTAACACCTTCCCCTCGAGATATTTTTTAGCCCTTACCTGAACTCTGGTTTTCCAACTCAAACCCTTCTCTAGTGTCCTAATGCACTTTAATCATTAGGTGGCGACTCTTCAATTTTAACTCAAATTCCCAAAAGGGAACGAGTTGTCCTCCCAAATGTCATAAACCTGATTTCGCCTTTAGAAAAAGGGGGCGCGACAACATGGTGACTCTGCTGGGGAACTTTTTTAGACTTTTACAATTTCATGTTTCTTGTGACTTTACTGCTTCTTTATTGCCTTTATTTAATGTCTTTATCTCTTTTCTACTACAAAACTAACTTTTCCCTTTGTTTCTTTTCTTTTCTTTTACCTCTTTCCTTCAATATTGTTGTAATTATGAGCAATTATGTACTCATTACTTTATGAACGTGAAAATACATGACAACTGGTTCATTCTTGTTATTGTATATTCAACATCTTATTCCACTAGTGACAAACAAAATACCATAGCAACGCTTATAATGAGTGGTTGAGCCCTTCCGATATTATCACCCCATAAATTTAGCAAAGGTGTATTTGCGGTAAAACCAGTCGATGAACAGTGTAGTCGACGGTTCCGTGCCTTTCCCACTTGAGTTGTCCGCTCAAGGGTACCAGTCTAACACCACATAGAAACCTTACTCTGTTCAACTGTGCATGCATCATGGTCAAACCTAGCCGAGTCAGTTATGTTGTCCGCATAATGACTCTTTAAGATAGCCTTGTCCAAAGTCCATTGGGTTTCCCTGGAACCCAAACGGACACTACCACATCTGTGCATTTATATAGAGAACTAAATGATGCTTATGCCAATTATTGATATTTAAATAGTCGAGTATGGCGGGGGGTAATGGCCTAACTTTTTGTTTTGTAGAAAATGAGGCACGAAGTCCCCAGATTCAGCATGGTAACCAACATCCACCCAAGGTTGCTAAGCTGGTGGGAAGACCTTCACTCCAGTGATCATACCTTCGTCCGCAAATATTTGGGAAATTTGCCTTCTCTTCTGGAAATCCAACCCAACAACAAAATCATAGAGGCTGCAACACTATTCTGTGATGGCGAAAGATCTTTGTTCCACTTCGGGGACCTTGAAATGACACCTTTGCTAGAGGAAATAGGAGGACTAGCTGGTATCCTATGGGAGACTCCAGGTTTGCTTATGCCGGAAAATCGCAAGGGTAGAGGTTTTCTCAAAATGATGGGACTGAAGAAGAACCTAGACTTGACTTGCTTGAATGATTCCTACATTCCTTTTGACTATCTATACGAGAGGTACGGCCAAAGCAAGTCCTACCGCACTTACCCAGATGAATTCACCCTCACATCATTGGGGCATATCCACAGAAGGGTCTTCGTCTTTATGTTCTGCTTTTTGGGGATGATAGTATTTCCTATGAAGAAGGCTAGGATCCATACCAGACTAGCCATGGTCACCAAAACCTTAATGGAAGGAATTGGCGGGCAGCCTTTTAGCATAGTACCTATGACCGTTGCAGAGATATACCGAGCCTTGGAGAACTGTCAATGAAGGACCAAACACTTTGAGGGTTGTAACTTACTGCTCCAACTCTGGCTCATGGAGCATCTCCAAAAGGGTGAATATCGACGATACTATTGATCTAGATAGGTACCATGCTGGTTATACTCCATACTATCCAATCTGGTTGGAAGATGATCATAATGGTTTAGGACAATCCGGGATTGTTCGGGGTCACAAGATCATCGATGAAAAAGATGAAGTACAGGTTAAGTACAACCAATTGCGCAAGAGGATTCGAGAATGTGAATGTGAGCATCGGGAAATTCAAGAAGCCCATCAAAAGCTGATTGAAGAATGGAAAGCGTAAGTGTCAGCGCTAACAAGAAACTGGGGTATTTGGAGCAGGGTTTAGTGTAGCTAGAAAGGAAGTTCATCCAGAGGATCGAAAACTGCCAGAATGCTGAGGGAAACTAAGGAGGACACTTGGCTAGAGCCTACTTGCTACTGGGATTACGTGAGCTGGTGAAGTTTTTCGATGGAGCTAAAGATGCCGAGTCTGGGGAAGGTCCTTTGGGGACTAAGTAGATAGGATTCTTTTCTTTTTGCTTTAAATGTAATAAGGCCAATGGCCATTAGTGACATTTATCTTCTGCTATTTTAGTGTCGTTTTGGGGTTCGCCTTATTTTTATCAATAAATGAGGCATTTCGCATTATAAGTTCTCCAAATCAACTTGACGCTAGGCCTACCTCAAGCATGACGGGGCTCCCAAATTAGGACGCGAATTATGTTCTTGCACTATGTGTTTAAATATTGCAACTTCTTTTTCTTACAACCCACACTAACTTGTTACCTTTTTTGTTTACTTTTATTTTATTCCCCTCCCCAAAGGTTAGTTCGTGCACTCTGGCATCGTCATCATACTCCACAAGATGCAAGCGCCCTCCATCTACTCCTCCTCCTAGCCCCATCAGAAAAAAAAAACAAATGGAAACTGGAAGATTTGAGCAACATTAGAAAGGAAAACCTAGTTGAACGGGTAGAGGTTACTCAGGGTATTCAGGTTTCTAAGGAAGGTGTCTCCCAACTCGAGCAGAAGTTGTTTAAATTTCAAGAAGAACTGGACCAAGTTCGAAATTTGGCAAGCTTGTCATTTTCCCTCACTACTACAGATGTCAACTTTCCCAACACTCAAAACCCGCACCTCCACAAAACATCCCAAAACCACAAAACCAACCCGCTCCCCATCATCACTACAATACATGCCACATTGCAAAAAACACCCTACTGCTCATCCCTGAACCATTGAACTCCACAAATGATCATATCCACACTCACCACAACACCCCTATCTATGTGGAAACCATACCACACCCCATTCAACCCAGCTCGAGCACACCTGAGTCTGATGACAAAGACTCTCTTATCAGGAATCTGGCCGCATAAATCAAGAAATTAACTAGTCGAGTTCAGGTTGTTGAAGGAAATAAGGGGATCGAGGGACAGAATTATGAAGAAGTTTGCATTCAACCAGATGTCGAACAGCCCGAGGGGTACAAACCTCCCAAGTTCGAGATATTTGATGGCACCGGGAATCCCAGAGTTCATTTGAGGACATACTGTGACAAGCTGGTTGGAGTAGGAAAGGATGAAAAGATTCCCATGAAACTTTTTATGAGAAGTATGAAAGGAGATGCTCTGTCTTGGTACATTAGACAAGACCCGAAGAAGTGGACAAATTAGGTAAGTATGGCATCCGATTTCATGGACAGGTTCAGATGCAATATGGAGAATACGCTAGATGTATTCTACATCCAGAACTTAAAGAAGAAACCTACGGAGACATTCCGCAAATATGGTACTCGTTGTAGATTAGAAGCTGCTAAGGTCATGCCAGCTTTAGAAGAAGAAGAAATGAACAGGTTTTTTGTTCGGGCTCAAGACACACAGTACTAAGAAAGGTTGATGTTTGTTGAAGGCCAGAAATATTTCGACATCATCAAACTAGGGGAAAGGATCGAAGAAGGTATTAAAAGTGGTATGGTCACAAACCTTGAGGCCTTGCAGGCTGCAAACAAGGCTCTACAGTCTGGTGGCACGTCCAAGAAAAGGGACGTAAGCGCCGTGATGGGTGCACAGAGAACAAAATCACCAATAAAATACCAAACCTACCCAATATCCCCTCTCACATATCAGCCTACCCCAAATTACCAAGCACCTTTGCCTTCTTACCAAGCTCTACCATCTACTTACCAATCACCTCCACCACCCACATATCAGCCTACTTTACTTAAATACCCCCAACCCGCACACGTCTATCATGTCTACAACACCAAATAAGCCTACTATCAATCACCTCCCCCTCGCCAAAATTTCCCTAGACCCCAACCAAACTTCGACCGCAGACCTCCCAAATAGTACACTGCCATTGCCGAACATATAGACCAGCTATATAAAAGGCTCAAAGCTTCTAGTTATGTGACCCATATCCCTACCGTAAACCTCGAAAACCCCTTTTAGTGGGTAAACCCAAATAAAACTTGTGCGTACCATTTCGGCATGAAGGGGAATACCATTGATGAGTGCCGCTCTCTGAAGGATAAGATCCAAGCTTTGATTGATAACAAGATCATCTTGGCAAAGGAGCCTACTCCGAATGTCCGTCACAACCCTCTACCAGACCACAAGGGTGGAGATGTTCACATGATTGAGATAGAAGATGATTGGGACCCCGAGGGATCGATCAGGTTGATAGCAGAAGGTGACGAGCCAAAGAAATCGACAGTCACCCTTAACCCGATTGTGGTCCTGATGCAGCCTTCTGAGGATACCAAGGTGAACATGTCCATACCACTTGATCTTGAAACACCATCCTCTGCAAAGACGCCAAGACCAATCGAGGTCAAGTTTGGGTCCCAAAAGGCACCGGTACCATTTAAGGTTATTGTATTACCTCTAAAAGAAAGGGTGCCTATTTCGGTAGCAATGACAGTCGTAACACCATTCCACCAAAAAGCCATACCATGGGATTACACAGCCGAAGCAAGGAGTAAATGGCAAACCAAATCCGGAGATGCAAGTGTAGCACAAGGCATGACAAAAATCGATAGGGTTTATACCCCGGAGCATTTGGCTGAGTTGAGTAGGCACGCCTCTGGTTGGCTGACCATCACAGAAATCGGGCTTCACGACCTCTGGAGGAAGATACAAGCCAAAGAGTATTCAGTCATTGATCGGTTGAAAAAAATGCCAGCACAGATCTCTATCTTGGCTTTGCTACAAAGCTCTGACACACATATGAATGCCTTATTAAAAGTGCTGAGCGAGGCATATGTACCTAGCAACATCAATGGAGGAGAAATGGCAAGCATGGTAGGGAAGGTATTGGAGAGTCACAAAATTACTTTCCATAAAGATGAGCTGCCATCGGAAGGGCTGAGCCACAACAAGGCATTGCACATCATTACGTAATGCGAGGATTATTTCATCACCAGAGTCTTGATCGATAGAGGGTCCAGCCTCAATATTTGCCCGTTGGTGACACTCAAAAAATTGGGGAAAGGTCTGCACGAGATCAAAGACGGGGCCATCAACATCAAAGCCTTCGATGGCTCCCAAAGGTCCACTATCGGAGAAATTAGCCTGTGTTTACAAATGGGACCTACTTGGTTCGATGTTGACTTTCAAGTAATAGATGTGCCGGCATCTTACAACTTGCTATTGGGACGAACTTGGATTCATGCCACTGGGGCTGTAGCGTCAACCCTACATCAGGCAGTGAAATTTGAATGGAATCATCAAGAGGTGATCATTCACGGCGATGGTAGCAATCCCATATACAGTCGCCAGACCATCCCAGTAAGCGTAGGAAGAAGAAAGATAGGCGGAGAAGCCTACTATCCTATCAAGCGAGTCAACGCCGTAGACAAGGATAAATGATAGGACAATAAAATTGAAAGCATACTGAACTCGGCAAGAATATCCAAGGGATCGCTAAGCCTATCAAACTGAAGAAACACGATACCACTTTTGGTTTGCGATATGGGTACACTTGGGAGGAATTCAACCACTGGTCGCCACCTTGGCACAGTCCTTATTACCTGCTGGAACAGCCGATACCTAGCTTGGAGTAGACTTTTCAACCAGCCAATGTCATATGTGGGTCGAAAGAAGAGGAAGCACTGGCAGCAATGAGGGGTTTGTATTTGGAAGATGATAACATGGACTATTGCGTCATTTTTGAGGAGGAGGGGGAGGAAGGCCCTTCCATACAAGTCGTGAGCCGAGGAGAGCACCTCAACAATTGGTCAATCAGAACTACCAAAGCCCGGAAAACTTCAGGGTGGAAAGGCTGAACAAAGCATCATACATTGCCCTTTGTTATACTAGTGTATTTTCTTTTCGCATTTTTAAATTCCAAAATAAGTGCTCCAATGTTCAAAATAGTTGTGAAATTTATCAAAGTATTTTAGTTTCTTATAAATCTTACACTTATTACTTTCTCTTGTTTACTTTATTTACAGTATTACTATTACTTGTCTTGATGAACCGATGACTGTCACATGCAACGAGACAAGACAACAAACAGATATAGACTCAGAAGCAATGATATACAAGAAGAAAATGTTAAAGAGGTTGAGGATTTTGAGAATAGACCTAAGTCCAACATGGACGAGACTGAGGTTGTTAACTTGGGAGATGCAGAAAATGTCAAAGAAACTCGTATCAATGTTCATCTGTCACCATCAGAAAGGGAAGAGTACATGAAATTTCTAAGGGAATATGAGGATATATTTGCTTGGTCATATAACGACATGACTGGTCTTAGTACATCCATTGTGGCTCATAAACTACCGACTGATCCGACATGTCCACCGGTAAAACAAAAGCTCAGAAAGTTCAAGCTTGACATGAGTTTGAAAATCAAGGAGAAAGTCACCAAGCAAGTCAAAGCTAAGGTTCTCAGGGTAGTAGAGTATCCGACATGGTAAGCCAATATTGTGCCAGTACCGAAAAAGGACGGGAAAGTTAGAGTCTGTGTCGACTACTTGGACCACAACCAGGCCAGTCCCAAAGACGACTTCCCCTTTCCAAACATACACATCCTGATTGATAAATACGCCAAGCATGAGCTGCAGTCATTCATTAATTTTTTTGCTGGATACCACCAAATATGGATGGATGAAGAAGATGCTGAGAAAACTGCCTTCATTACACCGTGGGGGATGTATTGTTACAAGACGATGCCATTTGGGTTAAAGAATGCTGGGGACACCTACATGAGGGCCATGACTACCATTTTCCATGAGATGACACACAAGGAGATCGAAGTGTATATAGACGATGTCATCATTAAGTCCAAGAAAGTCGCTGATCATATGGACAATTTAAGGAAATTCTTTAATAGACTGAGAAGATACAACCTGAAATTGAATCCCGCAAAATGTGCATTTCGGGGTTCCAGCTGGGAAATTGCTTGGGTTCATTGTGAGTCGCCGAGGGATATAATTTGATCCATAAAAGGTCAAAGCTATTCAAGAATTGCCACTGCCAAAGAAAACGAAAGAAGTAATGAGTTTCTTACGGAGACTTAAATGGATCAACCGGTTCATAGCATAGTCTATTGTCATATGTGATCCAATCTTTAAATGCTGAAGAAGGATGTCGCTACCAAATGGATAGATGATTTCCAAAAGGCCTTCGACAGAATCAAGGATTACTTGTCAACACCGCCAATTTTGGTCTAGCCCGAGCCAGGTAGACCCCTGTTTCTCTACCTTGCAGTACTAGATGGAGTATTTGGTTGTGTTCTGGGGAAGCATGATGAAATTGGTAGAAAAGAGCAGGCCATCTATTATCTCAGCAAGAAGTTTACCCCGTATGAGGCTCGATATTCTCTGTTGGAACGCACCTGTTGTGCCCTGACTTGGGTATCTCAAAAATTGAGGCACTATTTATGTGCTTACACCACGTATCTCATATCAAGAATGGACCGATTGATGTACATCTTTTAGAAGCCCATGCCTAGTGGCAAACTAGCCAAGTGGAAAATCCTGCTGAGTGACTTGGACATTGCCTACGTAACTCAGAAAGCAATTAAAGGACAGGCATTAGCGTATCACCTTGCAGAAAACCCTATGGACGGAGAATACGAGCCATTTAAGATGTATTTTCCTAATGAGGAGGTATCATTTGTAGGAGAAGACATCACAGAATCCTATGATGGTTGGAGGATGTTTTTCGATGGAGTTGCAAATTTCAAAGGAGTTGGAATAGGAGCAGTCCTAGTATCAGAAACCGGACAGCATTATCCAGTGTCTGCTAAACTCAGATTCCCGTGCACCAACAACATGGCCGAGTGCGAAGCCTACATCTTGGGGCTCAAGATGGCCGTTGACATGAACATCCAAGAGTTGCTAGTGATTGGAGATTCAGACTTACTTATACATCAAGTCCGAGAAGAATGGACAACCAAGAACTCTAAGATACTCCCATACCTGCATCATGTACAGGAGTTGAGGAAGAGGTTCACAAAGACAGAATTCTGGCATGTTCCCAGAGTCCATAATGAGTTTGCTGAAGGACTGGCCACCCTATCATCTATGATTCAACATCCATATAAGAACTTCATAGACCTTATTCCAGTGAACATTCATAATCAGCCAGCTTACTGTGCTCATGTCAAGGAAGAAGCAGATGGAAAGCCTTGGTTTCACGACATCAAGGAATTTTTAGCCAAAAGAGAATATCTAGAGCATGCAAATGCTACTCAGAAATGCACACTTCGAAGATTGTCCAACAATTTCTTCCATGGCAGGGGAATCCTGTATAGGAGGACTCCAGATTTGGGTTTGCTAAGGTGTGTTGATGCGAAGGAAGCATCTAAACTGCTAGAGGAAATTCATGTCGGGACCTATGGTCCACATATGAACGGTTTTGCCTTAGCCAAGAAGATACTCTGAGCTGGTTATTTTTGGATCACTATGGAGAAGGACTGCATCCACTATGTTCGAAAGTTCCACCGCTGTCAGATCCATGCAGACATGATAAAGGTGCCTCCAAATGAGCTCAATGTTACAAGCTCGCCCTGGCCGTTCGCCGCATGGGGAATGGATGTTATTGGACCAATCGAACCTGCGACATTAAATGGGCATAGGTTTATCCTAGTAGCAATTGACTATTTCACCAAACTGGTTAAAGCAACATCTTACAGAGCAGTGACAAGAAAGTCGTGAAAGACTTTGTCCGTGACCGTATCGTTTGCCAATTTAGGATTCCAGAATTAGTCATTACTGAGAACAGATCCAACCTCAAAAGTGATTTGATGAAAGCTATGTGTGAAACCTTCAAGATTATTTGCCAATTTAGGATTCCAGAATCAATCATTACTGACAACGGATCCAACCTCAAAAGTGATTTGATGAAAGCTATGTGTGAAAACTTCAATATTAAACACAAGAATTCTACAGCCTACAGGCCTCAGATGAACGGAGCAGTTGAAGCTGCTAACAAGAACATCAAGAAGATACTAAGGAAGATGATAGAAAAGCATAAGTAGTGGCATAAGAAGTTATCATTTGCTTTATCGGGGTATCGCACCACAGTTCACACATCAAATGGTGCAACTCTCTATATGTTGGTTTATGGCACAGAAGCGGTCATTCCCGCCGAAGTAGAAATTCCCTGCCTAAGGATCATACGGGAAGTAGAAATCGATGATGCAGAATGGGTAAACAGCCCTTACGAACAGTTAGCCCTCATAGATGGTAGAAGAATGAATGCGGTATGCCATGGTCAGCTTTATCATAATAGAATGACCAGAACCTTCAACAAGAGAGTCATACCAAGAAGGTTCACACCAGGACAGCTGGTGTTAAAGAAGATTTTTCCGTATCAAGATGAAGACAAAGGGAAGTTCTCTCCTAACTGCAAGGCTCATACATGGTTCACCGGGTTCTAACAGGAGGAGCACTCATACTCGCAGAAATGGACGGAGAAGTTTGACCGAAGCCTATCAATTTAGATGTAGTAAAGCGACACTATGTGTAACCATTTATGATTATGATGTATTTGAACTACGTCTGACCTGATTCCCTTTTAAGAGGGGATATGTAGACAGCCTTATGGGTTCGGTCACAATTCAATAAAATTTTCATCCCCCCCCCCAATTGGAGAGCAATAGAGGTTGCAATGTCTTGAACCGCGTCACAGTCGCCGATTCATCTAAAGAAAACTAATTTTTCAATTATGTATTTATGTTACATTTTTTATTAAATCACGCATTTCTTTTATCAAAATTACTTTGTTTAGTAGTGCTACCCCGATGATACAAAACATCACTGAAAACATAGCCAAGCAGGACAAGAAAAGTCCACGGGGAATACGAACTAACCTTTCCCCTCTACAAAACTCACGATTTTTCTTTGGATGCAGGCACCCAAGCTGCAAATCATCGAATACATTTAAACAATCATACTTTTCGGAATACAACCCTCAGAACCATCACCTATTCACATTTGCTATCCGTACACAACATCCCCAGCAGCCACAACATTGCAATCAACTATCAACTATCAAGCCATTAGCTAAGAGATTTATACTACTATTCACCTTTTACTTTTCTACATTGCATAAGGCTACCTTTCTGCTTTCTGACGTTAAGATCTAACTCCATCTACATTTTTCTGCATTGCATAAGGCTACCTTTCTGCCTTCCGAGGTTAAGCTCTGCCTCCATCTGTATTTCTGCATTGCATAAGGCTACCTTTCTGCCTTCCAAGACTAAGCTTTGTCTCCATTTGCATTTTTCTGCATTGCATAAGGCTATATGTCTGCCTTCTGAGGTTAAGCTCTACCTCCATTTGCATTTTTCTGCATTGCATAAGGCTATCTTTCTGCCTTCCAAGGTTAATCTCTACCTCTATTTGCATGACAAAAATATCGCCACTTTATTTTTCTTGCATGGCTAAAATATCGCCACTTCATTTAAATCCTGCATCGATTGAAAGATCGCCATTTTATTTACATCTTTTCGCATGGCTAAAATATCGCCACTTCATTTAAATCCTGCATCGGCTGAAAGATTGCCATTTTATTTGCATTTTTCATGGCTGAAATATCGCCACTCCATTTAAATCCTACATCGGCTGAAAGATCGCCATTTTATTTAGATTTCTTGCACGGTTAAAATATTTCCACTTCATTTAAAACCTACATCGGCTGAAAGATCGCTATTTCATTTACATCTTGCATCGGCTGAAATATCGCCACTTTAAATTCTGTATCGGCTGAAATATCGCCACCTTTTATTTACTTCTCACATCGGCTGAAAGATCGCCACCTTTTGTATTTCATGGGCTGAAAGATCTCCAAATTATCCGAAGGCATCACTGTTCGAAGGCACTATTTTCATAGCCCAAGAACGCCATGCCATGGCCTGAGGACCCCATTTTATCTCCTGCATATCATTATTCAAAGGCATCATAGTTCGGAGGCGTCGTTCTCATAGCCCGAGAACATCATTTCATAGCATGTGAATCCTTTATTATGCGCTTCATGGCCCAGGACTTCATGGTCTCAGGACGTCATCCTAATCATCCAAAGACAACATTCATGGTCCAACGGAAACTTGCATCACGTTTAAATTTATGCAGTATATATATGTTCACATTGCTCATTTGCAAGTAAATCGACTAGCAATGGCCGTCTCAACATGAGTGATCCTGCTCCAGTTCCCGCAGCCTAGTCGACTTCAACTATCTTTCTCAACCTGAATATCGCGTCTGTTTTCAGAAAATCTCTATCGACATATTCCGCCTATGGATCCCGAACTACATATGACCTGATTCTTATAAGACCATGTATATGTAGGCAACTAGGAACCAGAGCTCGGTCAAAATTCTTTAAATCATTTCGTTGGGTTAAATTGGTCATCATATCTTTACCCGACAACTCTTTCAGCCTTCCCGGGTAAAGATGGACAGCTGTTGATACCCAATTTTTCACTATGTATTTTTTATATACAAAATACTTTCAAAATAACATATATATGCATATATAAGCATACCCAAGTGTTTTAGTATTTTTTCCAATTTTTAAAGATTTTAAGAATTAATTTATTGTCCATTTTCGCAATACAAAAATCCAATAATTATTCCCAAGATTATTATTTTGGTGAATAACTTATTTTATTCTCATATTTATACCAAAAAATAGTTAAGGTAATTTTTGTATATTTTTACGAATTTGTTTGGCATTTTTAAAGATAAATTGTATATAATTGCAATTTTAGAATACTTTAAGATTAATAGTATTTTTTAATTATATAATTTGTCCCAATATTCTTAAATTAATATTTATATATTATTAATTAGTTCAGTATTTTTATTTTGTTTTTAAAATTATTTTCACTATTTTTACAAAATAAAAAGGGAAAATTGGCCATTTAACAGTTAGCCTCCCTTTATGTCAATTACAACCACTTTTGCATTTCAATTTTAACCTTAAATTGACCCAATTCTACCCCTATTTAGACCAGCCCAATTTCATTTCAACCCGGTCCCCTGACCCAATTTAAAATCCGCCTGTTTCGTATCTTTGATCCAGATCGTTGATCATTTTGATCAACGACCATAAACCCCCTTACCTTTTTTAACCCTGAACGGCCTACCTTAATCCCTCATTTCACTCTAATATCCGCCTTTGAAATCCTTCATCTCTCAAACTCTCTCAAAACTCTTCGGAACCCTAGCCTCCTCCTACCTTATTTCACCGAATTATCACCGGAATCCATGGCTTCTCAGGCCATGGAAGGTCTATACTTACCCCCATCCACCATTAAACCATGGTTGTTCGAAGCTTCGAGACCTAAACTCGACGGTTCTCTTTCAGATCTTTGGTTCTATGGCCCATCCGGCCTTTGCTCCGGCATATTCAAGATTCAAGAGCCTCATTCCTGACCTCTCCAACTCGGGATCTAATTATTCTTCCAAGCCTTTCTCATTTCTAGGGTTTCTCCGAAATCCTAAGCTATTCAAGGTTCTTTCTATATTGTTTGCTTAGTTCTATGATGTATCTATGCTTCACTTGACATTTGAAGTGTTTTCCCCACATTTCCTTTTTCAAAATCGTTTGTCTTCAATTTAGGTGTTCTGAAAGGATTTTTTCACAAAACATCTTTTTGATTCTTCTTCTTCTTCTTTTCTTTATGTATGTTTTTATATATCATGCTCGTGTGATTTCTTCTTACTACGCATGTACTGAA
Organism: Nicotiana glauca; assembly: GCA_026770625.1. NCBI lineage: Eukaryota > Viridiplantae > Streptophyta > Magnoliopsida > Solanales > Solanaceae > Nicotiana > Nicotiana glauca. The sequence continues at coordinate 50,242 of MU755902.1, read as the reverse complement.
TTTCTATTTTTCTTTTTCTACTATACATGTTACTTTTGTGCTCACATGTTAATCATTGTTATGTTTTCTCTGCTCTTTACTATATGTGTTTACCGTTGAGCTCTTTGATTTTGTTTTACTTAACTTTGTTCATGTTCTTGCTAAACATGTTTCATCTACTTTTGTTTAAGTTTGTATCACCTCTTTCTTCCGAGTTTCTCAAATATGTTCTTCATGATCTTGAATCAGCTTTCTTTCTTGGTATCATCTCTGTTTGTTTCTCATCAGTATCTGAAAGAGACCTCTGAGTCTATTTTAATGGCTCGCCTTCTCATCTCTATCTCTGATTCAATTTGAAACCCTAGTTTTAGGGTTTGCTTTGGCGATTTTGATTTTGTGTTCGAGTTAGGGTTCCACTTTGGGACCGTGGACTCTCGGACTCATTGTGAGTCTACAAATTGGACTTGAACCCTTCTTGCTTATGATTCTGAACCTTTCAATGTTAGACTATTTTTCTATGTAACACGACGACTCTTTTGTTTGATTTGTCTACTTTATATATGAGAACTTCTTCTTTCAAAAAAGTTTTTTTGCCAACTCCTAATTGATTCTGAATTCCTTTAATGAGGTTTACTTGATTGTTTCCTTTAAATTAAACCTTGCTTTACCCCTTTCCTGACTTGGTTCATTCGAGGAAAAGCCTACAACTTTGATTTCATTGGCTATTTGATTGATTCCCTTTCCTTATTTTTCACAAACAGTGTGCAATTGGACTTTTTCCTTAAACAACTTCTATGTATTTGCCCTTTATTGTACTGCTTGGGAAATATTTCTGATTAACTCTTTCCTTAATTTTCTTTTACCCGTTGGAAATTATAATCCATTAATTAAAGGGAGATTGATTTCAATGTTATTTGCCTACCTTTTCTTACTTGTTTTCTGCACTATAAAAGGGGCACGACCCTTCTGCACTTACACACCTTAAACCTTCAGTTCAACACTTTCAACTTACACTACTTACAATACAATACTTCTTTGAGTTCAATCCTCGAGCACACATTACTCACTTGTAATTTCAATACTATGCTCCCTTCTAAGATCTTTTGGAACCATTTGCATGCAACTTGGCTTCTAAAGACTACTATTTTACTTGTATGTTTTCCCTGAAACTGGTATGTTCTAATTAACTTTTCTGCATCACCCCCTATGTGTTTATTTTTAGTTTCTACATTCTTGTTTACTTTGTTGTTCATGTTCTGTAATTGAATATGCCACACTCTCTTTGCATCTGCTGTTTGTTATGAATTCACATACCCCTATTCCCTTCTATGTGGTTGAGTTAAGGCACATGGCCTAGTAGTATCCAAATTGTTGCCCAGGTCTGAACCTGATCCTCAATGGATCCTAACTCCCAATTTTGGCTAACAGGCTTGTCAGGGGTGTGCCAGCCCTCCTAATTGCTGAGAATGACCACCAGCCTGCCATGGCCTCCCTAATTCCCCTCTATGCACTTACACTTATTCTTAGACTTTAAGTTCTGCCACCCCTCCCCCCATGAGCCTTGCTTTGGGACCTTGAGTTCCCTCTAAACTTGGACATTCTAGTGTTGACCCTTCCATTGCAATATAACCTAATTTTGCAACTTATTTGGGGTGTAAGCACTGTCCGAAGACCCTTGAGGATCTTGAGAACTTTGATACATCCCTAATAAGAGAAAGGCTTTGGAGGTCTGATCGTGGAAGTTAATTTATCTCATACTGTTAGACCTTGAGTCTGAATTAGGTTGTTTAGTTGTAGCTTAATTTTTCGATGTAAGTTTACTTTTTCTTATTCATTTTGGTCAGTAATATCTTGTAATAACTTAATGGGTTCTAATAAAAAGGGGAGGGTCACTTGTGTATGCATATGGGTAGACATCATGCTCATAAGAATTACTATTCTGCACTTTTACATTTCATTAGAAATCTTGCCTACAAGTTATTGCATCAATACATATAGAGACCATGCCTATAAGTTCTACATTTATGCATATCATATAGGAATCCTGCCTATAAATTCTGCACTCATACATCTCATGTAGAAATCCTGCCTATAAGTTGCTTCGTTACTGTATTAGAAATCCTGCCCATAAGTTGTTACATTACTACATTAGAAATCTTGCCTATAAGTTATTGCATCAATACATATAGAGACCATGCCTATAAGTTTCCGTATATAGAAATCCTGCCGATAAGTTGTTGCATTACTACATTAGAAATCTTGCCTAGAAGTTATTGCATCAATACATATAGAGACCATGCTTATAAGTTTCTGCATATAGAAATCATGATTATAGGTTTTTTGCACTTCTGCATATACATTTTTCATTAGGGAAACAGTCTATAGGTTAAAATATTAACAAGTTGCATCCTAGATACCTTGCCTATAGGATTCTTGCATCTCGATAATCGTTTTAAATCAATAACTCTTAGAAATCATACATATAGGAGCAACCGTTTGAATCTGATTCGTCTATTTCATCTATAAGTCTAAAATCAGTAGCAATGTTGTTTAACATCTGCAAAATTTGGTTGGTTCTAAAATCAGTAACCCCTCCTTTAAAGATCTGTATACTTCCACCTAGGCAAGCAAGTAGGTAATTGATTAACTGTGTCGGTCCTTGACAAACTACAACCAGACAAGGCCTAATTCGGACTTCTCATCTAAGAAATATGTGATGAAGCAGCCTATCCTAACGCTAAATTTAATTTAGACTAAAAATAGTATCTGAAGTCATGCTAGACAATTTGCTTCTTTTTGAGGAGGCCTGTTTGAGCCTTTTAAACTGCTGTGTGTTTTCCCTAACTGCTTTATATGTTTTGTTTCTTGTATTAGAATTTTATCCTTTCAAACTCTGAAAAGCCCCAATCTCCTTCCCGTTTAGGACTAGTATTCCAAATGCCTCCGGGACTGATAGGATTGGGATGGGTAATGACAAGCAATAAGTAACGATACTATTTTGCGTTTTAATACCTTAACGGGGTGGGAAGGGTAGATATGTACATGATGACCGATGCGCTAATACCATGTGCAACCCCTCTTTTGAGGAGTGATTGTCGGGTATTTCACTGATGTGATCCATATTATTTATAAACCTAGGACCCCTTTTCCCTTTACTTTTTTATGTTTATTTTTTCAGAACTATTTAAGCCATTTCCTCAAAATTTCTGCTTTCTTTATTTTCTTCATTCTTTCAATTCACTTGCAACATTATGTGTCTATCCCCTTCTATTTGAGACCTTTATTTTCTTACTTGTTATTTCAAGTCACAATTGTAATATGGTCGGGAACCACACAAGTGGATCTTGGGGCGTGCCTAACACCTTCCCCTCGAGATAATTTCAAGTCCTTATCCGAACTCTGGTTTTCCAACTCAAACCCTTATCTAGTGTCCTAATGCACTTTAATAATTAGGTGGAGACTCTACAATTTAAACCCAAATCCCCAAAAGGGAACGAGTTGTCCTCCCAAATTTCATAAACCCGATTTTGCCTTTAGAAAAAGAGGGCGCGACATAACCTTCTTAAGGGATTGGGTATGTTTTCTTTATGTTTTGGTGTAAACAGTAGTAATGAATAAAAATGTTTCAACCAGGCTTCAATTGGTACTAACACACTTACCTTAGACCTTATGGTTTGAAACAAGTTGATTGGTAAAGAATAGGTCTAGTTGTAACCTTTAGACTCTTGTGTTGACTAAAACAATCATCAAGTGGTTTCTTTCAGCCATTTGTGATGTTCAATCTTAGATAGGGTTGGTGTGGGCCTTTGAATCCGTCTCTTTAACAATCCAGCATCTTGAGAGGTGAAGTATTGAATTACAAGTCCAAGTTCCATACCAATAAGACTAGAACTTGCCCTGAATGTTTGTCGAGGAAGAATTCTAAGTGTAACTCGAATTGAGAAATGATTTGTAGCCTCTCATTGATCCAATTTGAAACTATAAAGCTTTTGTAGCCTACCAATATGATAACTCTCATCAACCCCTTTGAGCCGAAGCCCTTTTTCTTTCGATAACCACGTTACAAGCCTTTATCCAATCTCTAATGACCCTCTTTTGGCACCGATCTTTTCTTGGTATTCTTGATAAACAATTGGCAAAAGCATAAGTTTGGGGAGAGACGAGGAATGTGAAAGTGATAAAAAGTAAAAAGAACAAAAATAAATGAAGATAAGGGAAGGCAAAAGAAAAGATAGAAAAGCAGAAAAGAAAGTGAATAAGATAAAAAAGTGAAGGGATTCAAAGAAAGCAATGACAAAAGGCATGGAATGATTAGAAAAGGAAAAAAAGATTATATTGAGCAAGAAAGAGTGACAATGTATCTCTCTAGTTCCTCTAAGGAAGGAGAAAATGACTCAAAGAGTCAAGAAAGTATGAGCCGAAATGAGAAAATGGAGTGCTTAAGGAAAGATGAAACCTTTATATGCCGATGAATCGTACCTCAATCCAAAAGCCTTCCTTACATCCCACAAAAGCCCTATATGATTTTGAGTTGAATGAGCTTACATTAGTGGTGATTTACATAAGGGGCAAGCATATGGTACGTAGAGCCAGACTTGTGACATTCCTTTGAGAGAGATGAGCGTACTTCTTCACAATCCTTGTTTTGAGTGTTACAATTCTAAAGTGAGAGTTGCTTATGGAGAGTAGATGAGAAGGAGTTTGGGTTCCACAATGACCTATATAATAGAGTTAGCTTCCTTGGTGAAATTAAGTCAACTCTTGATGCTCTAGTGTCGCAATAGAACTATGGTACTCAAAAGGTCAAGACATTATGTTGTTGATAATTCATTTGTGTGAGGGTAAATGTTAGTCCCACTTGAGGCATGATTAATTCACCTTAGGGCAGCTGAAATATCCTCTATTTTAGTGGAGGCGGGAATTACCTTATTTACTTGAGAAGAATTAAAAGCTTAAGTTTGGAGGAGTTGATAAATAGGAATTTTAACCTATTATTTTCTCTCTTTTACTTGTGTTTTCAGCCAAAAATGCGTAAAGGTATTATCGGAAACTAATACAATATGCTTGGTTGCATGAATTGTTCAAAATGAGCCAAATGAGTCATAATCAACTCATAAATGAGTCAAAACATGAACAAAACCCAAGACAGGACCTAGAGATCTAAAACTCTGACCGCACAAATATTGTGCGGCCGCGAAAGCCACAACGCGGCCGCATTCAGAAACATGCGGTCCGCGAGATTGTCACGACCCGGATTTCCCACCCTCCGGAGTCATGATGGTGCCTACTAGTATGAGCTAGGCAAACCAATCCTTTAACTACTTCTCATTATCGAATTATTAATTTTAAACAATTATAAATCGATAACGTGACAACAACAAAAATTCGAATTTAGTGGAAGATAATAATAACAACTATATTTATTGCAAATACTTAAGCCTTAAATACCCCAAAACCTGTTTTCACAGTGCCACAGACGGTCTAAGATTTACTACATACAAGGTCTGAAGAAAATATCAATACACAGTTTCTGAATATAAAGAAAATGAAATAGGAAGTAAGGATGGAGGAGACGCTAGGGCCTACGGACGCCTGCAGGCCCAGCCCCTTTGTGGGGAAACTTTCATATCTATGGTTTAGTTTGCTTTCTTGGAGTCTCTTGCTCTGTTCCTTTGTACTATGGTATCAGAGTCAGCCCATCCTTTCGGAGGGAGAAACAGTTTACTAAATATGTCTGAGTCATTTCCATCATCCTCATCCCTTGCAAAAATGAATATGTCCCCTACTCTATATAAAACCATGTCCAAAAAATATAATTACCTCTATGAAGTAGATATCCTACCCAACGAACAGAAAGTATCTTCCACTAAACTACCTCTCATAAACCCTTACTCAGCCTTTGCCAAAAAATTTTTGCACCATGGACCCAAATTCGTTCCTTAGTCCAACACAGACAAAAAGGAGTTAAAGAATATGTTGCTGCCTCAAAACTAGACCAGTATCCTATTCTTGCCACTCGAGAGGAACAATTTATCACCCTTCAAATACCAGATGATTTTCCCAGACAACAGAGAGATCATGGTTTTACCCATATCCATTTTGGTGCCATCCGAATCGCTTTAACATATCATGGAAGAAAAGGTCAACCTGTTGCAACTCGACTTTCTCTTCTAGATACAAGATATTTGGAGTACCAACAAGCAAATTTGGGTACTGCCAAAGTTACCCTAAACGCTGGAACTGTCTTTATAACTATCTTTCCAAATTTTAACATGTCCCTTTATGACCCGTACCTAACCAGAGCCCTAAAAATCCAAGTCCAAATCCAGGAAGTCCCACAAGACAAAAACTCCATCCAAGCTACCCTTCACCACCAAATGGCGTGGCAAGTCCAAAATCATGCCATGGATCTTTGCCTACCCGGAGGAGAAAATGCCTTAGTCTTAAATATTGATGCTACCAAAGGAAACACCATGTGCACCAAAATACCCAGACAGATTTCTAGAGATGAACTTGTCAAAATCCTTCCTGATTCTTGGATCACAAATTATGAGAAGTTGAGAGAATCGAAGGAATCTGTACAATCTGGTGAACCAACTTTTACCAAAAGAAGTGATAAAACCGTTTGCATGAGCTTTGACCATTCCCATCTCAAAAAACCCATTAAAACCATCTTCTCCTGCCAAATGATTCAACCCAAAGATACAACAGATACATACGTACAACCTGATGGAGAGTTTTTCTGGAATATACAAAGCATCATGGAAGAACGTGACTGGTGTCAACATTTTGACAAAGAATGGAAAAGAATGTGGCGGTTCAAATGCCCCTTCACTGGACACTGCCCATTGGATCTCGGTTGCACTTGCCAAGACTATTTAGAAGATCCAATTGGAGAATATGATGAACATCACCAGCGCAAACCAAAATCCAAGAAAAAGGGGAAAATTACTGAAAGACAATTTCGAGCCAAATATGAAAGTAAAGATCCTTCAATTGGCTCATTAAGCCGTCCAGGTAAATATGAATTTCTTGTCAGTTACAAACCCTGAGAATGGCCAAAACTACCGGAAAAATTCACCCCTAGCTGGGAGGATAGTGAAACCATGCCCAAACCAATATCACCTCAAACCCCAGAATCCAAAAAGCCACCTGAACCTAAAACTCCATCAACTAAAAGGTCCGCATATCCACAAATATTCATGTTCAGCCTTCCAAGTTCCAGCCACTCACAAGATTTTCCTCCATTTCAACCTTTTGAAAAAGAGGGTATCAGCCATGCTCCAAAAATCTCCAAGAAAAACATAGTACTACCATCTGGAGAATAACCCCCAACGAGTGACATTGAAGAAACAATGAATTGGAAATCAGAAAATTCCATTTTCCAGAACAAAGTACTCAACAATATTGGCAACACTATAAAAAACGTGGCCCATGCACAAAACAAGTTAATCTGCAAAGTGGAAACAATTGAGAAAAAGGTGGAGCAAACATCGTCTCAGCATGCAGGACTAATCAAAGCCTTGGAACTATGGTTGGAAAATTTACAATATGGTATTAGTCCGCCAGGAACTTCACTTTTCTAATTTTCCAACAACAACAAAAGGAAAAGATTTCCATCAAAGAACAAATTTAACTTTTGAGAAACGATCACATTGAGACACAAAGAACCCCAGTTTTCCCTTCAAAACCTACCTTATTCCCTATGTCTCCACAAGCATATTCCTCGCCTAAATTGGACTACACCTTTTCTACCTTTCTATCTACCTCACCAAATCCAATCTCTTCCACCCATCCAGCAAAAGAAGAACATGATTTTGATATCACAAAAATGGTTTGGGAGAGTAAAGATGCCCTTGCAGCACAGAAACAAACCAAGAAAAGGCTAGACTAAGAAGAAATTTCAAAAAGATCAAACCCCAAAAATCTGATGATTTCTGACCAGAAGGCTCCAAACCTCTATGTCTCTCAGCCAAGATACATACTAGAACAAGATACCCCATGGTTTGGAATATCTAAACTCATCAGAAGATGAAACAATGAAAGATAGCTCTCAATCAAGCAATGAATCCACAACGAACTCTTCCGAAGAAGACGATCCCCTAATATTTGTAAACCAGACAAGAGACCCAGAAATATCTAAAGTAGATGAGGAACAAGAAGGCATGACGGATGAACCAATCCCAGAAAAAAGATATGAGCCTATGGCGTCAAAACCAGTTGGAACTGGTTTCCACACTTTCACCTTAGATGATTTCAAGGTTTCAAAATGGCCTCAGCGGATCCAAGACTTCTATACTTGGACGGTGACCAAACATTTGGTGGAACGAGAAAAGTATATCATCCTTTCATAACTCACGTCACGGTTCTCAGGAATCCTCATAGACTGGTGGAATGCACTTCGAATTCAAGCAAAAATACCCTTCTTACTTCCCAAGATTTTTCCTTCAACATCAGAATCCTACATGAAGTTCTCTTCGGAGATACTGGCCAAAGAGAGGAGAAAATGCGAAGACAACTCTTCGAGATGAAGTGTGTGTCATTCGACAGAAATGACATTGACAAGAACTTTCAAAAAATGGCAAAGATATACTTCGAGATCGGTGGTGACATCAATCTAAAGCAAGCCTGTGTATCTTCACTTCCAAAGTTGCTGGCAAGTCGAACCATGACCATCATTGAAGAAACGTTTCAGTCCATAACCATCCCACAAATTGGTTACATCAGGCAAGCTATTTTCGTAGCATTGGATGATATTTGTATGAAGCGCTCTGCCATAAAACCAATTATCCAACACAATCCAGCGCTTGACAAAGCATGCTGCAAATCTGATCTAATCACCAGATCAGGATGTTCCTACCGCACATCTAGGCGAAGGAGAGAATTCAGGAGGTTCAAATGGCCAAGAATTCCAGACAGGAAACCAAGGTCCAAGAGACGCGCAAAATATTTTAGACGGAGAAGACCAGGAAATTTTCACAAGAAAAACATATGTTTTATTTGTCATAAGATTGGGCATTTCGCTAAAAATTGTCCACAATCAAGAAGATCTGTCAAACTCATTGAAGAGATTGAAGATTGCACTGGCATATATCTTGGAAAGAAGGAGGACCTTGAATCCATATTCTCTATGGATGATGAACCTAATGAAGAAACTTTATTCTGTCTTGATATCGATGAAGATCAAGGAAATGATCACTACCAAATTTCAGAACCAGTGATTGAAGCTCGAGAGGAGATTAATGCTCTCACAGTCATTCTTCAGGTAGAACTCAAAGTCTATTCATCTAAGTGGGATAAACCAACCCGAGTTAGTGCTTTCATCGATACTGGAGTTGCTTTCTCACTTATAAATCCTGTTGTTCTCCCTGAAGATCATTGGGTACCACATTTTAAGGATTTCAACACTGCATCAAATGCAATCTTGATCACTACTGTCATTACAAAGCACTTGATCACAATTGAGTTCTTTCCAGGATTGAAGTACAGAACAAAGTTGCTAGGATCTGATGTACCAGGAAAATTTTTTTATTATTGGATTCGACATTTACAGACAGCTTAGAGATCAGCTCCAGACCAAGGCTAACGAGATAGCTTCTAAAAGGCAGTTCAAGCCTTATTCTGAGATTCCAAGGCTATTCCAAATCACCAATGACGAACAAATCAAAGAGATCGAGCAAAATCTCATTGAATAATCATATGCCGATTCCCATAAGGATTTCATGAAGAAAGGGAAACGCCCGTTATGGAAAAATGAAGAATTTTTTATCAAGCTCCCTTTCAAGAAAAATGAAAATATCAATCCAACAAAAGCAGTCATTCTGGGATAAATCCAGATCATCTTCAGCTTGCAAAGAAAGAATGTGAAGAACTTTTGGAATTTGATCTGATAGAGCCATCAGATTCAAAATGGGCATGCGAAGCATTTTATGTCAACAAAAGAGCTGAACAGACAAGAGGAAAACTCAGGTTAGTCATCAATTACCAGCCAATTAACCATTTCCTCCAAGATGATAAGTTCCCTATCCCAAATAAAATCACCCTTTTCTCCCACTTAGACATGGCCAAATATTTTACCAAGTTTGATATAAAGTTAGGATTTTGGCAATTAGGAATCCACCCTGAAGAAAGATCCAAAACGGGATTTTGCATCCCGATCATCACTTCCAATGGAAAGTTGTCATGCCCCAAAATCCGAGGAGCGCGACCAGTGCTCAATCGAGTAAACCTGACTGAGAAAGCCTATTAGGTTCCATTCTACCCAAACTAATTTATGAATAAATAGGAGATGGACTCCATTGATCATACTTAGTAAGTATTTCATGAACAACTTCCACATTATTTCCATTAGAAGCTTAAAACATGATTATCAAGATATTGCAAGTTTATAAATCTTTGCCAAATGTCAATATTGATACTTTAATTCCCAATACCAAACACCACCCACAACCTGCCTACGGAGCCTCTAAATATAACTGAAGAATAATATGGAAATGTCGGCAACAAGGCTCCGGCTATACCTGAAAATATGAAGTATATGATAGACAATGGTACAGGACCCTGAAATGAAGTAGGGCTCACCAAGTCAGCTGAAAGGATGATGCGCCACTGGCTGAGACCTACTCTGCCTGCTATAGAACCACCTACATCCATTTAAAGATATAGTGCCCCCGGCAAAAAAGGACGTTAGTGCCATCGAATAGCAATAGTATGTATAACTAAACACCATCTCATTAGAAAGAACTATCATGCAAGGACAAGGAAATCATAAGGGTTTAACAACAGCTTTAAACAGTCACCACATTACCAAATAAAAGGGATCACATAACTTCCATACCTCTAGGCTGCATTTCATAGCCCTTCCAAAGGGTTCACATTCCAAGTTATACACATATGCGTACAATAATAAGGAAATCACAAGTACAAGTCAAACACTTTAAATGATCATACCATTATCAAGTAAAAGAATTTCGCCATTTTCACATCATTTTCCCATAGCTTTTAGTTTGGGCCATTTCATACTGTTCAACATTGTTCATAATACCACCACTATCTTGAGCGGATTCTGATCTCGACCCGATCGGCTAGGTCGCCTCATTTGAGATATATACTTCAATCATAATCTCATTTACCCTTTTTCCGAAATTCATTCACAATACCACCGCTATCTTGAGCTAAGTCCGATCTCGGCCCGATCGGCTAGGTCGCCTTGCCAAGGCGTTGTTCCCTTCTCATTAATCATCTCATTTCAACCTTTATTTCACATATATCAATTCATAGGCACTTGGGGCCACAATTTTCACCTCATACTTGGCACTAGGCCACGTTTCATAACTCAATCTCTTCTTTCCCACATTTTGCATCAATATCAATTTAAACAACAGACCATTTAATTTAAGATATCAAGTACACATGAGAGGAACCATGAATTCTCGGCATATACAATATCTCAGAAATCATACACCTCAAATGTATTGACAATAGGATTTTAAGCACAACGAAATCTTCCAAATCAATAGAGGGGATACACCAACCCGTCATAAAACACATCAAAGGCCCAAGCAAGCAACTACACAAATTATACTTGAATCCTTCTTTTTCAATCATGACAATATACAATTATAATTAAAGTTCTCGACATATTGGCCACACTCTATTTCCCAAATTCATTTGATTACTTCAAACATCTCTATACATAGAGGATTTCACATAGTTTGGCATAATATATGCAACTCAATCTCAATTTAAACTTGACTTGAAGTCTAGGCATTTAAGCACATAGTTCACATATCCTCATTTACCAAGAATAATGTAATAAACAAATGAAGAAGTACCAACTAAATACATTTTCACAACAACAATTCCCTTAACGTAACAAAACGTGTACTGCATCAGTTATATTTTGAACTTACAATATTTACGCTGGCACCATGGAAGATCAATTTCTAAAAGACGGGATTTTAGCCATACATAGCTCAAATTCGCCCCTTAATGATACTACAACGATCCAATACACTTAACCAACTTCAATCTACAATACAACATTCAATCGGGCCAATATTAGTAATAAATTCTACAACTTATGCCATTTAGGCATATTATCAAACACATTGTAGGCATAGATATTTACACCTCATAACTATAGTATTGGTTCAGCCAACTATCACCATTAACCAACAATTTACTCTACCATTATTCATAACCAATTTATAACTTCCAACAACATATATATATATGACCATTCATTCATACCCAACCATCAACCTCATTAATTAACTTATTTCACAATCTTTAAAACCAACACAACCTAGGTTAGGCACTTATGGCTTTCAATCATCATCCCATAAGTTCTAATGTATCTATCATACATAAATAATCACCATAGAGTAGTTGGGGATGATAGACATACCTCTTGTAGTAAGAATTTTAAGAATCCCCACTTGTGGTGTTCTTGATAAAGTCAAGGATTTGAATGGAAATATATAGATTTTCAATATCAATCCATGTTAATATAAGTGTTTAGGAGTAGTAATCAACTCAAAATACTCAAAACATCTTACCTTGGATCATAGAAATGAAGAGTGGGACGGATTCCTCTTGAGAGAGCAAGCCCTTGCTCCAAAAATGACTTGGGAACTCTCTAGACCCGGTTTTAGGGTATTTAAGGGTCTTCTACTAGCGCGTTCGCGCTAAGTTCGCGCTAGGGAGGCAGAATACTTCGCAATATACGCATCTACTAGTGTGATCGCGCTAGTAGCACATGCCCTGTAAAATGGTCATAACTTTCTGTATACATCTCCAAATGATGAACGGTTTGTTGCGTTGGAAACTAGATTCAAAGGGATTTAATTTGATAGGTTGTGCATCACACAAATCCTTATATAACTGGAGATATCATCGTCCAAAGTGAGATCTTATGCGTACTCATTCACAACTTTAGTCCATTATGAAATTTTCCAACTTGGCTTAGACTTAGGCCTCTCCTTAGACCCCAACTCACCTCGAATATGACTTATACGCTTATTAACATATCCAACTGATATCCATCATATCATTAATTCTCATTTGCATACAAAATAAAATAGTTAGCCTACCNCCCCCCCCCCCCCCTTCGTTCACTATCCATCCTTTTGAAACTTCAGCTTGTTCATATCATGAAATATATCAACAGCCCCGAATTTGGCTAACTCCATAAATTTTCGGAAATTTCGCTAGAGTTTCCTTTGTAATTAGGCCTATCTACCTGTCAGGGAGCCCCCGAAACATATTTTCAAGACCATTACACAGTTTCTATTATCCCTACAACTGGTATACAATTCATTACCTCAACAACTTGTACATATTCATACACGTTAACATTTCAAAAATGCTTCAATTAATCATTACCAATCTACACTATCATTAATCATTTACCTACCATATAAGTTTCACAAAATTTTTCATTTACTACAATGGTTGCATATTACCCAAATAGCATCAAAATTTGAATTTGACACACATTGGGAAGTTACAACAATAAGGCAATTCGGGAAAAATGGGGTGCCTTTGCACAAATCTTAACAGTACCTCAAATTTCTTAAAGACAACAGTTCGGACGATCACTACTAGACTTATTCGAATAGATGGGGATATTTCTCTTTCATTTCTTTTTCTGCCTCCCACGTGACTTCATCGACTTACGATCTTTGCCATAACACATTTACGGAAACAATACCAACCGCCAAACTAGTCTAACAAGGATGACATCTAGATACCTCGCATAAACTAACTATCCATTAACTTCACCTTCAATATTTCCACCGGAATGATACACAAAAGGTCTCCAACTACCTTTTTAGACATCGATATATGAAAACACATAATACATGTTGAACAATGATGGCAAACATCATACTCATATGACGGCTTACTGTGAACTACACTTATGCAACCTTCATTATCAACTCGCACAACATCCTTAGGGGAAAGTATTGAGAATAAACCCTTCACCTTCCTAAACTCTAAATCTCTATACGAACGCCCATGTCAAACCTTTGATGACTTTCTACCATTTTTCTAAGATGTGATATCATAAATTGACGATAAAATTACCTATCGAATATGTGGGATCACACGGGGATACTTCCTCTTTGACATGTTTGAACCTTAAATACCCAATAGACTTAATACAATGTGGAGCGATGGAGTTCAAGATCGGGCTGGAATTATTCAGGAATCCATTTAGGGCCTGAGCAGAGTATTTCATGAGGTTACATGCTAAGAGACACGAGGATTTCTATTAATGATGCTGATACGGTCAATCATTATGATGATATCAACTATTAGACAATTAAGGTGTAGGGGTAACTCGTACATTGTCAATAGGAACAATTAAGGAGGAATGTTCAAGTACGTGACCAAGTCGCCTCCTAGAGTGTAGGGAAAGTCAGTTTATCAAGAATGAGAATATTCTGGAACCTTGAATGCGATATGGGTTTCAAAACACATGAAGTTGAATTACACTCTTAACATTAACTGACACAAGGAATCTACGCTATAAGGCCATGAGGATGAAAAGAAGTTGAGCACTTATGAATTTATCACACTTCCAACAGCTTACCCCTTCCTGATAATTGATACTATATGAGAGAAGTAAAGATACAATAACTTGTCTTCCAATCAATATGCTCATGATATATGCAAAAATCAAAAGGCATCTAATCTCAACCTTTCACGGGTGAAACCACATAGCTAGGACATCTTAATATTGGGACGAAATCATGTATTGGTTAGAGGGGTTCAAATGATTAACATGATACTCCGGGGAGAAATACAAATAACACTCCTACCCACCTAGAAAGGTGGAATACCAAGGGTAGCAAAACTCCCCGCACATGATAATGACATAGTCAATGATTCTAGAAGTCGAGGGTATAAAGACAACCAAACTCAATGAGACCGTGCAAAATAATCATGGAAGGTTTGCAGATATTCATGGCGAATTCTCCAAGGATTTTGAATTAAGAAAGGAAGTGTCATAGTGACACATAGAAGAGCATGTTCTCTCATGGTTATCGAATGAGTGTTAGGAACTAGAACAATAAATTCACTAACTAAGGAACACAATTATCACGTTTTGGAGGTATAAAAAGAAAATAATCATTTGTTATGACCCGGACATGCTTATGCTATACCAACTTCCAAACTGCAATACAAGACCACATCATGGGGCGAACACAACACTAGGAAACCAAGTGAGCTACTTGCTACGGGATGTCCCAAGTGGACACGAAAGTTATACCACGATGGCGATACATGATCTTCCTATGACGGAGATGTGAGGATCTCAATTTTTAGAGAGACTTTATGCACATGGTGATCGTTTTGATTGACATGCACTCATGTGATAGGTGTTAAGGTATTCTCTTATGTTAGTAGACAGTGAAGAGATTTCATGATGATACTCGCAAGAGAGTAGAGTGACTGTTCAAACCATATAAGCCATATACACCAGTAAGTAAAAGAGTGACTCAAGAAGGATCGAAATGCTAGGAAGCTTTGCATGGAACTTGACACCACATGTACAAACTTTATGATGGTGCATGTATAGGCACATGTGAGCAGATGTTGTCCATTTAAATAAAACATTTTTGTAAGAAATTCATCAGGAATAGTCCCTTGTTTAGAATTTAGGAAAAGCAAGTGGGAAGTATCAGTAGTGTTATAACTCAATTCAGGAACATAATTATAGAGCTTAATTCCTTAGGAGGCTATAAGTAAGAGAATCATGATCGAAGACTTTGTGAATAATATGTCTCATTCAAAGACCAAGTGCATGCAATGTTTTGTGATTTAGATTCTTTTTAAGAACATATCTATGCAAGATCCCAATATAGGTGTACGTATATAATAAGGAAAAGTATGTGGCATTCAGAATGACGTACTAACGGGTCACTTACTTGGTGACTCTATATTGGTGGGCCAGTGCCTTAATTGATGCACCCGACTTCATATCTATAACATACATTAGTAACATATCGATATACTACATGATATGGTGGTGCAGTGACATTAATATGAACAAGGGTACTCCCCTTAGCAACCAGTTCTACCAATCCATCTATGGCTCGACACATTCTCCTAGCAAGTCCTTGGGCAATCCACTCGGACTCAATAGTGGGGTCAATCCCCCATTACATGCTTTAAATTCACGGATTATGGTATCAAAAGTACCAATCCTGAGAATAAGACTTAGAGAGAAAATCAACTCTCTATCGTGAGCTATATCGCACAATCTGAAGTATCAAAGAAGGGTAAAATTCCTAAATGTCCAAATAGCCTCCAACTTATACATGTGGTCGACAACACACCTATAAGAAGGACTCTACTAGACATGGCTCTGAGACATCCTAGGACATTTTAAAACCTTAGGCTCTGATACCAAGTTTGTCACGCCCCAAAATTCGAGGAGCGCGACCGACGCTCAATCGAGTAAACCTGACTGAGCAAGCCTATTAGATTCCATTCTACCCAAACTAATTTATGAATAAATAGGAGATGGACTTCATTGATCATACTTAGTAAGTATTTCATGAACAACTTCCACATTATTTCCATTATAAGCTTAAAACATGATTATCAAGATATTGCAAGTTTATAAATCTTTGCCAAACGTCAATATTGCTACTTTAATTCCCAATACCAAACATCACCCACAAGCTGTCTACGAAGCCTCTAAATATAACTGAAGAATAATATGGAAACGCTGGTAACAAGGCTCCGGCTATACCTCAAAATATAGAGTATATGATAGACAGCGGTACAGGATCCTGAAATGAAATGGGGTTCACCAAGTCAGCTGAAAGTATGATGCGCCACTGGCTGTGACCAACATTGCATGCTATAGAACCACCTACATCCATTTAAAGATATAGCGCCCCCGGCAAATGGGACGTTAGTGCCATCGAATAGCACTACTATGTACAACTAAACACCATCTCATTAGAAAGAACTATCATGCAAGGACAAGGAAATCATAAGGGTTTAAAAACATCTTTAAACAATTACCACATTACCAAATAAAAGGGATCCCATAGCATTCACATAACTTCCATACGTCTAGGCTGCATTTCATAGCCCTTCCACAGGGTTCACATTTCAAGTTATACACCTATGCATTTCATACAATAATAAAGAAATCAAAAGTACAATCAAACACTTTAAATGATCACAACATTATCAAGTAAAAGAATCTCGCCATTTTCACATCATTTTCCCATAGCTTTTAGTTTGGAGCATTTCATACTGTTCAACATTGTTCATAATACCACCGCTATCTTGAGCGGAGTCCGATCTTGACCCGATCGGCTAAGTCGCCTCATTTGAGACATATACTATACTTCAATCACAATCTCATTTTCCCTTTTTCCGGAATTCATTCACAATACCAACGCTATCTTGAGCGGAGTTCGATCTCGGCCCGATCGGCTAGGCCGCCTTGCCAAGGCGTTGTTCCCTTCTCATTTCAACCTATATTTCACATATATCAATTCATAGGCACTTGGGGCCACAATTTTCACATCATACTTGGCAATATGCCACATTTCATAACTCAATCTCTTCTTTCCCACATTTCGCATCAATATCAATTTCAACAACAGACCACTTAATTTAAGATATCAAGTACACATGAGAGGAACCATGAATCCTCAGCATATACAATATCTCAGAAATCATACACCTCAAATTTATTGACAATGGGACTTTAAACACAATGGATTCTTCCAAATCAATAGAGGGGATACACCAACCCGTCATAAAATACATAAAAGGCACAATCAAGCAATTACCCCAATTATACTTGAATCCTTCTTTTCCAATCACGACAATATAAAATTATAATTCAAGTTCTTGGCATATTGGCCACGCTCTATTTCCCAAATTCATTTGATTACTTCAAACATCTCTATTCATAGAGGATTCCACATAGTTTAACATAATATATGCAACTCAATCTCAATTTAAACTTGACTTGAAGTCTAGGCATTTAAGCACATAGTTCACATTCTTCACATATCCTCATTTACCAAGAATAATGTATTAAACACATGAAGAAGTACCTATCAAATATATTTTCACAACAACAATTCGCTTAACATAACAAAACGAGTATTGCATCAGTTATATTTTGAAATTACAACATTCACGCGGGCACCATGGAAGCTCAATTTCTAAAAGACGGGGTTTTAGCCATACATACCTCAAATTTGCCCCTTAATGATACTACAACGATCCAATACACTTAACCAACTTCAATCTATAATATAACATTCAATAGGGTCAATATTAGTAATAAATTCTATAACTTAAGCAATTTAGGCATATTATCAAACACCTTGCAGGTATAGATTTTTACACCTCATAACTATAGTATTGGTTCATCCAACTATCACCATTAACCAACAATTCACTCTACCATCATTCCTAACCAATTTATAACTTCCAACAACATATATATATGACCATTCATTCATACCCAAACATCAACCTCCTTAATTAACTCATTTCACAATCTCTAAAACCAATACAACCTAGGTTAGGCACTTATGGATTTCAATCATTATCCCATGAGTTCTAATGTATCTATCATACATATAATTACCATAGAGTAGTTGGGGATGATAGACATACCTCTTGTAGTAAGAATTTTAAGAATCCCCACTTGTGGTGTTCTTGATAAATTCAAGGATTTTAATGGAAATTTATGGATTTTCAAGGTCAATCCATGTTAATATAAGTGTTTAGGAGTAGTAATCAACTCAAAATACTCAGAACATCTTAACTTGGATCACAGAAATGAAGAGTGGGATGGATTCCTCTTGAGAGAGCAAGTCGTTGCTCCAAAAATGACTTGCGAACTCTCTAGACCCGGTCTTGGGGTATTTAATGGTCTTCTACTAGCGCGTTCGTGCTAATGTTCACGCTAAGTTCACGCTAGGGGGGCAGAATACTTCACAATATGTGCGTCTACTAGCGCGATCCCGCTAATGGTCGCGCTAGTGGCACATGCCGAGTAAAATTGTCCTAACTTTATGTATATATCTCCAAATGACAAACGGTTTGTTGCGTTGGAAACTAGACCCAAAGGGTTTTAATTTTATAGGTATTTCATCATAGAACTCCATATATAAATGGAGATATGTTCGTCCAAAGTGAGGTCTTGTGCGTACTCATTCACAACTTTAGTCCACTATGAAATTTTCCAACTTGGCTTAGACTTAGGCCTCTCCTTAGACCCCAATTCACCTCTAATATGACTTATACACTTATTAACATATCCAATTGATATCCATGATATCATTAATCCTCATTTGCACACAAAATAAAATAATTAGCCTACCTTGGCATGACGAAATCTTAAATTACTCAAATAAAAAATTCCAGGGCCTTACAAAAGTCATGCCCTTTGGGTTGAAAACTACCCCTTCCTTTTTCCAAAAAGCCATGATAACAATATTCCAACCCATCCTCCATACCTCTTTAGTTTACATTGATGACATCCTGTTATTTAGTCATACATTGGAAGAACATATCAACCTGTTTCATCAGTTTGAGGCATTGGTAACAAAGTACGGGATCATGCTCTCAGAAAAAAAGATGGTTCTTTCTCAAAAGGAAATTGATTTACTTGGAATGCATTTTGTCCAAGGTGAATACAGTCCAGGACCACATATATGGCAAGAATTACTTAAATTTGAATGCATTTTATCCAAGGTGAATACAGTCTAGGACCACATATATGTCAAGAATTACTCAAATTTTTGGATACCAACTTCACAACAAAGGAGATCCAACAATTTTTGGGGATAATAAATTATGTGGGAGATTTCATCCCAAATATATCTACATACATTTCTCCACTTACATAGATGCTCAAAAAAAATGCTCCACAATGGGGAAAGGAACAAGATGAAGCGGTCAAGAAAATAAACAAGATTTCTGAAAATGTCTAGTCTCTCTACATCCCTTCAGACAGTAAGAAGATATTGCAAACTTATGCCAGCAATGAATATTGGAGTGTTGTTCTATTTGAAGAAAAAGATGGCCAGAGGAAAATATGCGGATATTCCAGTGGAAAGTTCAAAGATGTCGAGCAACATTATCACTCCACTTTCAAGGAAATTCTTTCAGTAAAGAATGGAATCAAGAAATTCAATTTCTTCCTTATTCATACAAAATTTCTGATAGTGTCCGACGCCATCGCGACCCTTAGTGGATTTTGGGTCGTGACAACATGGTATCAAAGCACTAGCTTCCTAGGGTCTCACCAGTCTGGCCTTCCCGAATATGATTCAGCTAAATGCAAAAATTATTCCTAATCCTCATATTCTCAGGTGGGCTCAATGGTTCTTTCCATATAAGTTTCAAGTCAGGCACCTGAAAGGAAAGGATAATATTCTCGCAGATTTTCTATCCCGACCGGAAGAATTCTCAAAGAGATTTTCCCCAGCAAAACTAAAGTCAAAGCAAAAGATAATCAGTCACATCTTCATGTTTTCAAGTAAACCGGGAACAAGTTCATCAAAGCCAATAGATCACCCACTGGAATTGTTAAACCTCATGAATCCCTTTGATCCGTCAATTATTATGGAAAGAAGAACTCATTATGAACTCCAGGTTTTCCGACAACATGGAGTATCCATTTTCAAGCCATATGGGGTCAATCCAGAATATCCATTCTGCCATATATTCATAGCTCAAGCCAAGGATTTTCATGAAATTCAAATGCAAAGTCTTCAAGGATTTTGATAACATTGCACCAGCTTTTAAAATATTTTTGCTATGGTTCAAACCTAGAAGATACTGGATGAAATATTTCAATGATTCCTACACAGCAAAGGTATTCATGTTTCATAGGCCAGTAAATATTATTAATGGAAAAGTCCAAGCGCAAGCAGAGGCATCCTTTTGGTGGAAATTTCCCACATCCATTTTATTAATGGAAGAAGAATATAGCAAGGCACAAAGAATCCTCTTC
Organism: Nicotiana glauca; assembly: GCA_026770625.1. Classification (NCBI taxonomy): domain Eukaryota; kingdom Viridiplantae; phylum Streptophyta; class Magnoliopsida; order Solanales; family Solanaceae; genus Nicotiana; species Nicotiana glauca. The sequence goes on along the minus strand of MU755902.1, from coordinate 29,247 downwards.
CAGCAAAATAGGTGAATTCCGAAAGAGATATGGCTAAAAGATCGGGTAAGCTGGAATTATACAAGCAATCATCCTCACTGGGAAAGAGTCTGAGCAGCAGCAAAAGAATATCAAACCTCATACGACGTCATCCGAGAAAAGATCACTCAATAAATTTCTAGATTAAGGTTGTGGATTACATCTCTCAATCCAAAAGAGAAAGAGCACAACGAAGAAGGACAGTCAAATTCCAGGCGTTACTACACAAGGTCTTTAAAAACATGCCTAGAGGACAACCCTAGAATCAATGAAGAATAATTACCTAAATCCCTGCTAATCCCTCCATAATCCTAGATTAGCCACCAAAAAACCCTAAAAAATATCCTACCTATGCCACGACAAATTTCCACATCTTTCCACATTATTTGGGCCCCACTTCAACTTGTTTTCACATGCTTCCACATGCCTCCAGATGCTTCGTCACATTCAACACCATACTTTCACATGGCGTCACATGCTCCCACATACTTTCACATGCTACACCGTGTATATTTCACCCCTTTCACATGTTTTCAGGTTTTTTTAGTTGTTTTGCCTAAAGTCCTTCACATGCTTAGAAGGACCCACTTGTAAGATAGGTTTGCCATGTAAGATAGGTTTATTTTATTATGTAAGTTTTCTTGTAATAACCTCTTAGCCCTATATAAAGGAGGCCTTGTAGTAGTTGTAGGATCATCTTGCAATCATCTTGTAACCTTTGTAAATCTTTGTTATATATAACATATGAGTGCTTTCTAAATTTCCCTCTTGTTCTTTCTTTCAAATGGATGTAAAGGTCGGTCCATGTATGAAAAATAGAGTAAGAATACTCTAAGAAAGTTAGCGTATTGTAGTACGAAAGTTCTATGAGTTATAAATAGCTAACTTTGGTTATAGTACAAAAGTTTTCTGAGTTGTGTAGCTTGGCAAGCCGTCCCTTATGGGTTGTTGAGGCCAACCCCTTTGTAGGGAAACTTTCGTATCTATGGTTTAGTTTTCTTTTTTGGAGTATCTTGCTCTGTTCCTTTATACTGTGGTATCAGAGCCAGCCCATCCTTTCGGAGGGAGGAACAGTTTACTAAATATGTCTGAGTCATTTCCATCATCTTTTTCCCTTGTAAAAATGAATATGTCCCCTACTCTATATAAAACCTTGTCCAAAAAATATGATTACCTCTATGAAGTAGATATCCTACCCGACGAACAAAAATTATCTTCCACTGAACTACCTCTCATAAACCCTTACTAAGCCTTTGCCAAAAAATCTTTTGCACCCTGGACCCAAATTTGTTCCTTAGTCCAACACAGACTAAGAGGAGTTAAAGTATATGTTGATGCGTCAAATCTTGACCAGCATCTTATTCTTGCCACTCGAGAGGAAAAATTTATCACCCTTCAAATACCAGATGATTTTTCCAGATAATGGAGAGATCATGGTTTTACCCATATCCATTTTGGTGTCATCCGAATCGCTTTAACATATCACGGAAGAAAGGTCAACCTGTTGTAGCTCGACTTTCTCTTCTAGATACAAGATATTTTGAGTACTAAGATGCAAATTTAGGTACTGCCAAAGTTACCCTAAATGTCGAAACTATCTTCATAACTATCTTTCCAAATTTCAACATGTCCCTTTTTGACACGTACCTAACCGAAGCCCTAAAAATCCAAGTCCAAATCCAGGGAGCCCCACAAGCCAAAGACTCCATCCAAGCTACCCTTCGCCACCAAATGGTGTGGCGAGTCCAAAATCATGCCATGGATCTTTGCCTACCCGGAGGAGAAAATGCCTTACTCTTAAATATAGATGCTAACAAACGAAACACCATGTGCACCCAAATACCCACACAGATTTCTAGAGATGAACCTGTCAAAATCCTTCCTGATTCATAGATCAAAAATTATGAGAAGCTAAGACAATTGAAGGAATCTCTGGAATCTGGTGAACCAACTTTTACCAAAAGAAGTGACAAAATCGTTTGCATAAGCTTTAACCACTCCCATCTCAAAAAACCCAATAAAACCATCTTCTCTTGCCAGATGATTCAACCCAAAGATACAACAGATACATACCCAGAACCTGATGGAGAGTTTTTCTGGAATATACAAAGCATCATGGAAGAACATGACTGGTGTCAAAATTTTGTCAAAGAAGGGAAAAGAATGTGGTGGTTCAAATGCCCCTTCACTGGACACTGCCCATGGGATCTCGGTTGTACCTGCCAAGACTATTTAGAAGATCCAATTGGAGAATATGACGAACATCACCAGCACAAACCAAAATCCAAGAAAAAGGGGAAAACTACTGAAAGACAATTTCGAGCCAAATATGAAAGTAAAGATCCTTCAATTGGATCATTAAGCTGTCCAGGTAAATCTGAATTTCTTGTCAGTTACAAACCCCAAGAATTTCCAAAACTACCAGAAAAATTCACCCCTAGCTGGGAGGATAGTGAAACCATGCCCAAATCCAAACCAACATCACCTCATACCCCAGAATCCAAAAATAATAATGAACCTAAAACTCCATCAACTCAAAGGTCCGCATATCCACAAATATTCATGTTGAGCCCTTCAAGTTCCAGTCACTCATAAGATTTTCCTCCATTTCAACCTTTTGAAAAAAAGGGTATCAGCCATGCTCTAAAAATCCCCAAAAAAACATAGTACTACCATCTAGAGAAAAATCTCCCAACGAGTGACATTGAAGCAACAATGAATTGGCAATCAGAAAATTCCATCTGCCAGAACAAAGTGCTCACCAATATTGGCAACACCATAAAAACATGGCTCATGCACAAAACAAGTTAATGAGCAAAGTGGAAACAATTAAGAAAAAGGTGGAGCAGACATCGTCTCAATATGCAGGACTAATCAAAGCCTTGGAACTAAGGTTGGCAAATTTACATTATGAGATTTGTCCGCCAGGAACTTCATTGTTCCAATTTTTCCAACAACAACAAAAGGAGACGATTTCCATCAAAGAACAAATTCAACTTTTGAGAAACGATCATTTTGAGCCACAAAGAACCCTAGTTTTCCCTTCAAACCCTACCTTCTTACCTATGTCTCCACAAGCATATTGGACTACACTTTTTCTACCTTTCCATCTACCTCACAAAATCCAATCTCTTTCACCCAACCAGCAAAAGAAGAACATGATTTTGATATCACAAAAATGTTTTGGGAGAGGAAAGATGTTGTTGCAGCACAGAAACAAACCAAGAAAAGGCGATACCAAGAAGAAAGTTCAAAAAGATCGAACCTTGAAAATCTGATGATCTCTAACCAGAAGGCTCCGGACCTCTATGTCTCTCAACCAAGATACATATCAGAAGAAGATACCCCATGATCAGAATCTCTAAACTCATCAGAAGATGAAACAATGGAAGATAGCTCCCAATCAAGTAATGAATCCACAACGAACTCTTCCGAAGAAGACGATCCCCCAATATTTGTAAACCATCCAAGAGACCCAGAAATATCTGAAGTAGATGAGGAACAAGAAGGCATGATGGATGAACCAATCCCAGAAAGAAGATATGAACCCATGGCACCAAAACCAGATGGAACTGGTTTCCACACTTTCACCTTAGATGATGTCAAGGTTTCAAAATGGCTTCAGCAGATCTAAGACTTCTATACTTGGATGCTGACCAAAAATTTGGTGGAACGAGAAAAGTATATCATCCCTTCAGAACTCACTTCACGGCTCTCAGGAATCCTAAGAGACTGGTGGAATGCACTACGAATTCAAGACAAAAATACTTTTTTTACTTCCATATATTTTGCCATCAACATCAGAATCCTACATGAAGTATTCCTTGGAGATACTTGCCAAAGACATGAGAAAATGAGAAGACAACTTTTTGAGATGAAGTGTGTGTCATTCGACAGAAATGACATTGATAAGCAATTTCAAAAAATGGCAAAGATATACTTCGAGATCGGTGGTGACATCAATCTAAAGAAAGCCTTTGTATTTTCCCTTCCAAAGTTGCTGGCAAGTCGAACCATGACCATCATTGAAGAAATGTTTCAGTCTATAACCATGCCACAAATTGGTTACATTAGGCAAGCTATTTTCGTAGCATTGGATGATATTTGTATGAAGCACTCTACCCTAAAACAAATTATTCAACACAATCCAGTGCTTGACAAAGCATGTGCAAATCTGATATAATCACCGGATCAGGATGTTCCTGCCGCACATCTAGGTGAAGGAGAGAATTCAGGAGGTTCAAATGGACAAAAATTCCAGATGGGAAACCAAGGTCCAAGAGACGCACAAAATATTTCAGCACGGAGAAGGCCAGGAAATTTTCACAAGAAAAATAGATGTTTTGTTTGTCATAAGATTGGACATTTCGCTAAAAATTGTCCATAATCAAGAAGATCTGTCAAACTTATTGAAGAGATTGAAGATTATACTGCCATACATCTCGGAAAGGAGAAGGACCTTGAATCAATATTCTCGATAGATGATGAACCTAATGAAGAAACTTTATTCTCTCTTGATATCTATGAAGATCAAGGCAATGATCACTACCAAATTTCAGAACCAGTGATTGAAGCTCGAGAGTAGATCAACGCTCTCACAGTCGTTCCTCAGGTAGAACTCAAATTCTATTCATCCAAGTGGGATAAACCAACCCGAGTTATTGCTTTCATCAACACTGGAGTTGCTTCCTCACTTATAAGTCCTGTTGTTCTCCCAGAAGATCATTGGGTACCGCATTTTAAGGATTTTAACACTGCATCAAATGCAATTTTGACCACAACTGCCATTACAAAGCACCCAATCACAATTGAGTTCTTTCCAGGATTGAAGTACAGATCAAATCTGCTAGGATTTGATGTACCAGGAAAAGTTCTTATTATTAGATTCGCCATTTACAGACAGCTTAGAGATCAACTCTAGATCAAGGTTAACGGGATAGCTTCTAAAAAGCAGTTCAGGCCTTATTCTGAGATTCCAAGGATATTCCAAATCACCAATGACGAACAAATCAAAGAAATTGAGCAAAATCTCACTAAATAATCTTATGCTGATTCACATAAGGATTTCATGAAGAAAGGGAAACGCCCGTTATGGAAAAAAGAAGAATTTTTTATCAAGCTCCCTTTCAAGAAAAATGAAAATATCAATCCAACAAAAGCCAGTCATTCAGGGATGAATCCAGATCATCTTCAGCTTGCAAAGAAAGAATGTGAAGAACTTTTGGAATTTGATCTGATAGAGCCATCAGATTCACAATGGTCATGCAAAGCATTTTATGTCAACAAAATAGCTGAACAGACAAGAGGAAAACTTAGGTTAGTCATCAACTACCAGCCCCTTAACCATTTCCTCCAAGATGATAAGTTCCCTATCCCAAATAAACTCACCCTTTTCTCCCTCTTAGCCATGGCCAAATATTTTTCCAAGTTTGATTTAAAGTCAGGATTTTGGCAATTGGGAATCCACCCTGAAGAAAGACCCAAAACAGGATTTGTCATCCCCGATCATCACTTCCAATGGAAAGTCATGCCCTTCGGGTAGAAAAATGCACCTTCCATGTTCCAAAAAGCCATGATAAAAATATTACAACCCATCCTCCATACCTCTTTAGTTTACATTGATGACATCCTGTTATTTAGTGATACATTGAAACAATATATCAACCTGCTTCATCAATTTGAGGCATTGGTAACACACTACGGGATCATGCTCTCGGCAAAAAAGATGGTTCTTGCTCAAAAGGAGATTGATTTTCTTGGAATGCATTTTATCCAAGGTGAATATAGTCCAGGACCACATATATGTCAAGAATTACTCAAATTTCCGGATACCAACTTCATAACAAAGCAGATCCAACATTCTTGGGCATAATAAATTATGTGAGAGATTTCATCCCAAATATCTCTACATACCTTTCTCCACTTACAGAGATGCTCAAGAAAAATGCTCCACCATGTGGAAAGGACAAGATGAAGCGGTCAAGAAAATAAAGAAGATTTCTAAAAATGTCAAGTCTCTCTACATCCCTTCAGACGGTAAGAAGATATTGCAAACTGATGCCAGCAATGAATATTGGAGTGTTGTTCTATTTGAAGAAAAAGATGGCCAGAGGAAAATATATGGATACTCTAGTGGAAAGTTAAAAGATGCCGAGCAATATTATCACTCCATTTTCAAGGAAATTCTTGCAGTAAAGAATGGAATCAAGAAATTTAATTTCTTCCTTATTCATACAGAATTTTTGATAGAAATGGATATGAAGGCCTTCCCAAAGATAATTCAGCTAAATGCAAAAATTATTCCCAATGTTTAGATTCTCAGGTGGGCTCAATAGTTCTCTCCATATGAGTTTCAAGTCAGGCACCGAAAAGGAAATGATAATATCCTCGCAGATTTTCTGTCCCGACCGGAAGAATTCTCAAAGAGATTTTCCCCAGCAAAACTGAAGTCAAAGCAAAAGCTAATCAGTCACTTCTTCATCGTTTCATGTTTACCAGGAACAAGTTCATCAAAGCCAACAGATCATCCACTGAAATTGTTCAACCTCATGGATCCCTTTGATCCGTCAATTATTATGGAAAGAAGAACTCATTATGAGCTTCAAGTTTTCCAACAACAGGGAGGATCCATTCTCAAGCCATATGGGGTCAATCGAGAATATCCGTTCTACCATATATTAATAGCTCAAGCCAAGGATTTTTCACAAGAACTATTATGGTTTTTCTGGTACCTATGCCATCAGTATTATTTTTTCATGGAATTCAAATGCAACGTCTTCAAGGATTTTGATAACATTGCACCAGCTTTTAAAATATTTTTGCTATGGTTCAAGCCTAGAAGATACTGGATGAAATGTTTCAATGATTCCTACACAACAAAGGTATTCATGTTTCATAGGCCAGTAAAGATTATTAATGGAAAAGTCCAAGCGCAAGCGGAGGCATCCTTTTGGTGGAAATTTCCCGCATCCATTTTATTAATGGAAGAAGAATATAGCGAGGCACAAAGAATCCTTTTCGAGCAAAATAGGTGCATTCCGAAAGAGATATGGCCAAAAGATTTGGCAAGATGGAATTATACAAGCAATTATCCTCACTGGGAAAGAGTTCAGGCAGCTGCAAAAGAATATCAAACCCAATACGAAGTTATCCGAGAAAAGATCACTCAAGATATTTCCAGATTAAGGTTTCAGATTACATCTCTCAATCCAAAAGAGAAAGAGCACAGCGAAGAAGGACCGTCAAATTCCAGGTGTTACTACACAAGGTCTTTAAAAAGATGCCTAGAAGACAACCATAGAACCAATGAAGAATAATTACCTAAATCCCTGCTAATCCTACCATAATCCTAGATTAGCCACCAAAAAACTCTCAAAAATGTCCTACCCTTGCCAAGACAAATTTCCACATCTTTCTACATTATCCGAGATCCACTTCAACTTGTTTTCACATTCTTCCATATGCCTCCACATGCTTCGTCACATGAAACACCATACTTTCCTATGGCGTCACATGCTCCCACATACTTTCACATGCTACACCATGTATATTTAACCTCTTTCAGATGTTTTTAGGTGTTGTTTAGTTGTTTTGCCTAAAGTCCTTCCCATGCTTAGAAGGCCCCACTTGTAAGATAGGTTTGCCATGTAAGATAGGTTTATTTTATCATGTAAGTTTGTCTTGTGATAACCTCCTAGCCCTATATAAAGGAGGCCTTGTAGTAGTTGTAGGATCATCTTGCAATTATCTTGTAACCGAGGTAAATCTTTTGTGATATATTACATATGAGTGCTTTTTAAATTTCCCTCTTGTTCTTTCTTTCGAATGGATGAAAAGGTCGGTCCATGTATGAAAAATAGAGTAAGAATACTCTAAGAAAGTTATCTTATTATAGTATGAAAGTTTTCTGAGTTATAAATAGCTAACGTTGGTTATAGTACAAAAGTTTTCTGAGTTGTGTAGCTTGGGAAGCCGTCCCTAATGGGTTGTGGAAGCCAGCCCCTTTGTAGGAAAACTTTTACGACTATAAACAAATTAATTATTTGTGTAGCTTGGCAAGCCATCCCTTATGGGTTGTTGAAGCCAGCCTCTTTGAAGGGAAACTTTCGTATCTATGGTTTAGTTTGCTTTCTTGGAGTCTCTTGCTCTGTTCCTTTATACTATGGTATCAGAGCCAGCCCATCCTTTCGGAGGGAGGAACAATTTAGTAAATATGTCTGAGTCATTTCCATCATCCTCTTCCTTTGACATCTACACAAAAGAGTGCAGAGTGTAGCATCATCACAACCGACCCCATGTGTTGGTAAGTATCTAGCCTACCCTCGGAGAGGTACTGACGAGGCTAGACCAGATTATATATAGCCTGTGCAGTTATAAAATATATAATGGAAAGTAAAGCAGAATAAACAATTAAAGGTGGGAAGGGGAATATTCTTCAGGGAATAACAAGTAAAACAGGGTATCCAGAGAATTATAGGGAACCAAAATAAACCTACTAACAAGGGTAAGGAAAACAAAGGCAGATTTCACTTTCAGTTCACATCTTGTTGCAGGCATGCAACCCGATTCCATTTCTCATATCTTGTGGCAGGCGTGCCACCCACTCCCATTTCATTTATCTCGTGGAAGGCGTGCCACCTCCCATTTTAGGTATCTCGTGGTAGGCGTACCACCCGCTCCCATTTCATGTATCTTGTGGTAGGCATACCACCTGCTCCCATTTTATTAAATCTTGTGGTAGGTGTACCACCTGCTCCCATTTTATTATATCTTGTGGTATGCTTACCACCAGCCCCCATTTCATTATATCTTATGGTAGGCATACCACCCGCTCCCATTTACAAGCCGACAATAATCACAAGAAATCTTGGCAAGGGAACAAAAGCAACATTATAACTTCCCTGCAAGGGAACAATGTTATTTTAACAATATCCCAACAAGCATCAATACTCTCAACAAACATCCCGGCAAGGGAACAATACTATCAAATAAATATCCCGACAAGGGAACAATGATGATAATAGCATATGAGGTGCAATAAACCACAACAGAGCCATAGCGATTAACAAGACTCATGGGCATACTTGACACCGACGTATAGATACTCGTCACTATGTCTATACGTCGTACTCCACAATTAACACGTAGCAAATAGACACAACTCTTAATCCCTCAAGCTAAGGTTAGATCAAACACTTACCTCGATGCCACGAACACAATTCACGCTTCAATTATAGCTTTACCCCTCGATTCCACCACCAATTCATTCGTATCTAGTCACAAGTTACTTAGTTACATCAATAAACGCTAAATGAATCAATTCGAGTGCATAAAAATAAATTTTCGAAAGGTTTACCCAAAAAGTCAAAAATCGCCCCCGGGCCCACATGGTCAATACTCGAGGTTCGAAGCAAAACCCGATCATCCATTCCCCCACAAACGCAAATATATAATTTGTTTTGAAATTGGACCACAAATCGATGTTCAAATCCCCAATTTTTTTAAGAACCTAGGTTCTACCCAAAACACCCAATTTCCCCATGAAAATCATTGATTTGAAGTTGAAATCATGTTAAAAGATGTTAAGAATTGAAGGAAATTAGTTAAAAATGACTTACAAATGATTTGGAGAAGAAGAAATCATTGAAAAATCGCCTAAGTGTGTTTATGTTTGAGAGAATATGAAAAATGGGGTTTAAAATCATCTAAGTATAAAAGTTGCAGGTCTCTGAGATGGGAAATGCGAACAAGGGTTCGCAATTGCGAACCTTCAGAAATGTTGGACTTTCGCATTTGCGACAAATTGGTCATATTTGCGATCACTGGCCAGGTTGAGGATCTTCACATTTGCGAGGCCGGAATTTGCAAAATATTACTCGCATTTGCGAGATGAGGTAGGCCTGGGATGGTTTGCATTTGCGACCATGCCCTCGCATTTTCGACAGTCGCATTTGCGACCAAAATGCGAAGCCTGCAGGTGTAATCACACCAGCAAAAATTCTGTAATTTTTTCAAGTTCAAAATGCACCTCGTGGCCTATCCAAAACTCACCTGAGCTCTCGAGGATCCAAACAAACTATACACCCAACCTCAGAAATATCCTACAAACTTATTCGTGAAATAAAATCACCAAAATAACATCATGAACATCAAATTAAACCTCAAGATCAATGAATTTTCTCAAAACTTCCTTAAACATCAATTTTGCATTTAAGGTCCGAATCACGTCAAACGGATTCCGTTTCTCACCAAACTTCACAAAATTATCTTAAATCTTATATAAGACCTATACCGGGCGCCGGAACCAAAATAAAGGCCCGTAACAACATGTTCTAATCAAAATTCATTTCAAAACCTTATAAACAATTTCAGAAAATAATTTTCTTCAAAAATTCATTTCTCGGGCTTGGGACATCGGAATTTGATTCCGGGGATACGCCAAGTTCCATATTTTTCTCGGACCCTCCAGGATCGTCAAATTATGGGTCTGGGTTCGTTTACCCAAAATATTGACCAAAGTCAAATTAGTTCATTTTATAGTTAAAATTTATTATTTTTCACATATAGGCTTTCTAGATACGTGCTCGGACTACACACGCAAACCAAGGTGATGCTAAAAGAGGTTTTTAAGGACTCGGAATGTAGAATTCATTTTAGAAACAAGTGATGACCTTTTAGGTTATCACATTCTCCACCTCTAAAATAACCGTTCGTCCTCGAACGGACAGAAGAAGGAAGTACCTGTGTCGGGGAAAAGATGCTGATAATGGATCCACATATCAGATTCGGACTCCCAAGTCGATGCCTCAGGAGGCTGACCTCTCCACTAAACACGAACCGAAGGAAAACTCTTCGATCTCAACTGTTGAACATGACGGTCTAGAATGGGTACGGCTCCTCCTCATAAGACAAGTCCTTGTCCAATTAGACAGTGCTGAAATCCAATATGTGGGATGGATTGTCGTGATACATCCGAAGAATGGACACGTAAAATACTGGATACAGGTTGATAAGCTCTGCGGCAATGCAAGTCTATAAGCCACCTCTCCCACACGATCAAGAATCTCAAACAGGCCAATGAACCTAGGGCTAAGCTTGCCCTTCTTCCCAAATCTCATCACGCCATTCATAGATGACACTCGAAGCAGTACCTGCTCGCCGACCATGAATGCCAAATCACGAACCTTGCGGTCAGCATAAATCTTTTGCCTGGACTGAGCTGTACGAAGCCTATCCTAAATAATCCTTAACTTGTCCAAGGCATCCTGAACCAGATCTGTACCCAATAACCGAGCCTCTCCTATCTCAAACCATCCAACCAGAGACCGATACCGCCTACCATATAAAGCCTCAAAAGGATCCATCTGAATACTCAACTGATAGCTATTGTTGTAGGCAAACTCTACTAAAGGATAAAACTGATCCCACAAGCCTCCAAAGTCAATGACACAATCTTGGAGAATATCCTCCAAAATCTGAATGGTCCGCTCGGACCGCTCGTCCATCTGAGGATGAAATGTCGTGGTCAACTTAACCCGTGTGCCCAACTCTCGCTAAACTGCTTTTCATATATGTAAGGTAAACTTCGTACCTCGGTCTGAAATGATAGACATGGGCACACCATGAAGGCGAACAATCTCTTGGATATAGATCTCAGCTAACCTCTCGGAAGAATATGAGACTGCCACATGAATGAAATGTGCTGACTTGGTCAACCTATCAACAATGACCTACACTGCTTCTAAGTCCGTGGGAGTCCAGTAACAAAGTCCACAGTGATACGCTCCCACTTCCACTCAGGAATCTCAATCTTATAAAATGAACCACCGGGCCTATGATGCTCGTACTTAACCTACTCACAATTCAAACACCGAGCCACATATGCAACAATATCCTTCTTCATTCTCCGCCACTAATAATGCTTCCACAAGTCCTGGTACATCTTTGCGGCGCCTGGATGAATAGAGTACCGGGAGCTATGGGCCTCTTCTAAAATCAACTCTTGAAGACCATCCACATTAGGCACACAAACTCGACCCTGCAATCTCAAAACTCCATTATCACCTAGGGTAAACTGCTTGGCACCCCCCGTGCTACACCGTGTCTATAAGGACACATAAATGGGGATCATCATACTGCCTATCTCGGATACGCTCCAATAAATAAGAATGAGCGACCGTGCAAGCTAACACACGACTGGGCTCAGAAACATCCAACATGATGAACTGATTGGCCAAAGCCTAAACATCCAAAAGCAAGCGGCCTCTCACCATCGGAATATAAGCAAGACTGCCCATACTGGCTGACTTCTTACTCAAGGCATCGACCACCACATTGGCCTTTCCCGGATGATATAAGATGGTGATACCATAGTCTTTCACCGACTCTAACCACCTCCACTGCCTCAAATTCAACTCTTTTTTGCTTGAACAAATATTGAAGACTCTTGTGATCCATGAACACCTCAGATGCCATGCCATAAAGATAATGCCTCCAAATCTTCAATGAGTGAACAACGGCTACCAACTGCAAATCATGAACCGGATAGTTCTTCTCATGAATCTTCAAATACCGTGAAGCATAGGCAATGACCTTGCCATCCTACATCAAAACTACACCAAATCCAATACGAGATGAATCATAATAAATTGTATAAGGCCCTGAACTTGTGTTCAAAACCAACACTGATGCCGTAATCAGAGTTGTCTTGAGTTTTTGAAAGCTCGCCTCACACTCGTCCGACCATCTGAACTGGGCACCCTTCTGGGTCAACCTGGTCATCGGGGCTTTGATAGATGAGAACCCCTCCACAAACTGATGATAGTAGCCTGCCAATCCTAAGAAACTCCAAATCTCTATAGCTGATGCTGATCTAGGCCAGTTCTTGACTTCCTCAATCTTCTTCGGATCAACCCGAATACCCTCTGCTGATACAACATGACCCAGAAATACAACTGTACTCAACCAGAACACACACTTCGAGAACTTAGCATATAACTGACTATCCCTCAAGGTCTGAAGAACCACTCTAAGATACTGCTCATCCTCCTCTCGGCTGTGGGAATATATCAAAATATCATCAATAAAGACTATCACGAACGAATCCAAGTATGTCCTGAACACTCGATTCATCAAATCCATAAAACCTGCTACGACATTTGTCATCCCGAATGACATCACCAAGAACTCATAAAGCTCGTACCGAGTGTGGAAAGTTGTCATAGGGACATCGGATGCCCTAATCCTCAACTGATGGTAGCCAAATCTCAAGTCAATCTTTGAAAATACTTTGACACCCTAAAACTGATTGAACAAATCATCAATCTTCAGCAGCGGATACTTATTCTTGATTGTAACCTTGTTCAATTGCCGGTAATCTATACACATTCACATCGATCCATCCTTTTTCTTAACAAACAACACTGGTGCACCCCAAGGCGAAACACTGGGCCTAATGAAACCCTTTTCAAGAAAGTCTTGCAACTGCTCCTTCAACTCTTTCAACTCAGGCGGGGCCATACGATACATCGGAATAGAAATATGCTGAGTGCCCGGAGCGACATCAATGCAAAAGTCAATATCCCTGTTGGGTGGCATACCCGATAGGTATAAAGGGAATACCTCAGGACACTCACGAACAACGAGCACAAACTCAATAGAAGGAACCTCAGCACTAGAATCACGATCATATGCCAAATAGGACAAACACCCCTTCTCGACCATACGCCGAGCCTTCACATAGGAGATAACACTACGAGTATAATGACCAGAAGTCCCTCTCCAATCTAAACAAGGGAAACCCGACAAGGCTAATGTCACAGTCTTGGTATGATAGTCCAAGATAGTGTCATAAGGTGTTAACCAGTCCATCCTTAATATGAAATCAAAATTGACCATGTCCAGAAGAAGAAAATCTATACGAGTCTCAAGACCCCCAATCACAACTATACATGCATGATGGACTAGATCTACCATAATAGAATCACCCATCGGTGTAGACACATAAATAGGAGCACTCAAAGAATCACTAGGTAGGACCAGATATGGTGCAAAATAAGACGACACATACGAGTATGTAGACCCTAGATCAAATAACACGGAAGCATCTCTATTACAAAACAGAATAGTACATATAATAACTGCATCGGAAGCCTTAGTCCCAGGCCTGGCTGAAAGAGCATAACATCGGGGATAGGCCCCACCACCCTGAACTACATCTCTGGGATGGTCTGCCACTGGTTGGCCTCTACCTCTAGCGGCCTGAGCTCCACCTCTAGGACCTCTACCTCTATCTCTAGAACCTTTACCACCCACCTCTAGCTAGCTGGGCAGGCTGTGGAACACTCGGTGCATGAACCATGGCACGAGAATCCTGATGTTGAGAGCTACTCGGTGCTCGAGGGAAATACCTAGCAATGTGCCTCGTGTCTTCACAAGTAAAACAAGCCCTCAGCTGCTGGGGCTGACGATCCTAGAAGTTCTAAAGCGATAGTGTGGTGATAGGAGATGGTGGTGCACTGTAGGACTACTTATCAGAATACTGCATCTGAGAACCACGGCCACCTGAAGCACCATGAGAAACCTAAAGTGCTAACTGAAACGGCCTAGGATGATGGCCTCTTCCATACGAATCCCTACCTCCAAATGAGGTACCACTGAATCTTCCTAAATAAGTGGCCTCTTGTGTCACGCCCCAACCTCGGGAGGCGTGACCGGCACTCAATCAAGTGAACCCGACTAAGCAAGCCTTACTGAACACTTTCTACCCCAAACCAATATGAATACGGAACCCATGATTTTCATTAATTTAGATGAGGATACATGGTGCATACTACATCATTGGTTCATTTCATATCACAAAGATTTACCGTACATAAGCTAGCTTCAAGGATTCTGTTAGAGTTACAATTTATGGAAATCACAAGTTTAGGATTAAAACATAGATAGTGGACTCCCCAAACACCCGTACATAACCCACACTAGTGTCTACGGAGCCTCTAAGGATACAACAAATAAGCATAACTTTGCCGGCAACAAGGCCCTGGCTATACATCAAAAGTGGAAACTTGTAATAACAAAAGATACACCATATAGCCCCTTGAAAGAAAAAGGGGCTCACCAAGACTTTGAGTAGAAAATGCTTCGCTACACACGATCGGCACTATCCACTATGGAGCCGCCTACATTCATTGAAAAATGTAGCGCCCCCGACAAAAGGGACGTTAGTACCATGGAATAGTACTAGTATGTATAACTAAACACCATTTTATTTGAAAGAACTATCAAATAGGTACAAGTAAATAACATGGGTATATCAAAGATATAATTCATATAACCTTTCATACAATTTCCAAAACTTAGATTAGGGCATTTCCGTCACATGTTCACCACTGTTCTCAATACCACCGCCATCTTGAGCAGAGTCCGTCAGGACCCGACCGGCTAGGTCACCTCATTGGAGGCATAACTCTCAATCAATATTTCATTTTCCCTTATTGGGAATTCAATATCGGCACATTACCACCATGTGTGCAGCATGGTGTCCGATCACGACCTGATCGGCTAGGTCGCCTTGCCTAGGCATTACTCCTTTCTCATTAGTCAACACCTCTGAATCTTTATTTCACACATATCATATCAATTCCTTGGCGCTCATGGCCACCATTATCACATCGTTTCTCCCTTTTTCAATATTCATTTTTTCAAGTTGTGATCATAGACACATATACCATAATAATTCAAGTTACAATTACAGGTGAGTGAGCACATAGCTAGCATGAATAATTCTTTGTTTCTATGTTGGCTTATAGCCCAAGTATTTCAATACATAATTGTATTTTTAATCCTTCTCTAATTATCAAGAATGGTACATTATTCACATTGAGGCACATCCTTCACGTACATGTATAGATAATTGAAAATTAATTAATGCATAATAACAATCAATACACTAACCAATTCGACTCTTACCATACTTTCGTAAAGGCCAACAGTGCTCAATTTCAAATAAAAGGGAGTTTTAGCCATACATAACTCAATAAAGCTTTCCTTACTCTTATACAAATTTCCGAAACTCTTATCACTTCGATCTATTGAGTAAGAATTACAAATTAAATCGAGAACTAGAGATGAGATTGAGACTCTAGCTTGGTTCAAGGATATTGACAAACACTAGAGGTGCAATGTGATCTTAGGCCCCTATTTGAGAGAAATTTATATCATTTTGTACCCCTCTTTAATTCACTAACTCCCGCTACTCTAAGGTTTGATATGCATGTAAGGAATCTATTGTTATACCCATGAATCACCTCATTAGTGAACCCCTATATCGGAGAATAAAAATAAGAGTTGGGGTGATGAAGTCTTACCTCTTGAGATGAAGGTCTAGGGGTCTTCACTTGATTTTCTTCAAGGATTTAGCCATATCTTATACAGTAATTTGATGGGGAGACTTTTCCTCTCTAAAAACACACTCTCCCTCTATAAATGTTTAGAAGAATGCTTAAAATGAGCTATAACACCGGATATATCGATAGGGAGGTAGGGTTAAAAATTAGAAAATTGGAGCCCCGAGTCAAATATGCGATCGCATTTGCGATCGCAGAGTAAACATGCGGTCCGCATAATGGACCGCAAAATGCTCCCCAAAAACTGGGCACTCTGACTGAGTCTGCGGCAGAAATGCGGTCCGCATTCATGTTCTGCGATCGCAAAGTGCACTACAGAACTGACCCTCACAAAAGTCAAAGGAAAATATGCGACGACTATGCGGTCCGTATTTCGATTATGCGACCGCATTTTCGACCGCATAGTTGACTTCAATTTTAACCAACATTCTGACTAACTCCACGGCAGGTATGCGGTCCGCATTTTTGATTTACGACCGCATTCAAGACCATATTTTTTGCATTTTTCTGGAAACTTGTTCTTGACTTTTTAATTATTAATTGCAAACACATGCTCTTGACTTGGCATCACGGGATCTGGGTTTTCGAGTAGGGATTTTCACGGGGCCTTACATCTTGTCTGACCATGACCACCTCCCTATGACAGAACCATATCAACTTTTCGGGCCATATTGGCCGCCTCCTGGAAAGTTATCTCACTCCCAGTCTCTCTAGCCATCTGAAGACGAATCGGCTGAATGATTCCATCAATGAAGATCCTCACCATCTCTCTCTCTCGGTGGGAAGTATGATAAGAGCGTGACGAGCCAAATTGATGAATCTAGTATCGTACTGGGTGACAGTCATAGAACTCTGGGGAGACACTCAAACTACCTTTGATAGGCCTCTCTCTGTGTGATAGGGAGAAACTTCTCTAGAAATAGCTGTGTGAATTGCTCCCAAGTCAAGACTAACGATCCGGCTAGTCTAGCCAAGCAATAATCTCTCAACTAAGTCTTGGCGGATCCAGATAAGCAAAAAGTGGCAAAATCGATCTTATTGGTCTCAACTATCCCCATGTTACTGAGAACCTCATGACAGTTGTCTAGATAATCCTGGGGATCCTCAGTAGATGCACCTCTAAAAGTAGTAGTGAAGAGGTTGGTTAACCTATCCGACCTCCACAAAGCATCGGCAAACATAGTTTCTCTATCGCCTGTCTGAGATACCACACCCGGCTGAACTGCTCCAACTAGTTGAACCGCTGGTGTCTGAAACTGGGGAGCTATCTGCTTCGGAGTGCGAGTAGTAGAAGGCTGGGCTCCTCCTCCAGCCTGAGAGACGGTTGGTGCTTCAAAAAGCAAGCCTACTCGGGTGACACTCTCCATAAGGCCCACTAGACGGACCAGAGCATCCTGAAGAATTGGGGTGGCAATAAACCCCTCTGGGACCTGAGTTGGGCCCACTGGAACTGCTGGATCCAGAACCTCATCGTTAAAATCAACCTGAGGCTCCGCTGCTAGTGCTGCTACTCGAGGCTGAGCTCTGCCCCTACCTCGACCTCTAGCACAGCCTCAACCTCGCCCTCTGCCCCTTGTGGAAGCTGTTGCTGAGGGCTCGGGCTGCTGGTCAGCGGATGAGGAAGTGCGCTTTCTCGGCATCTGCGAGAGAACAGAATAGAAATTCAATCAGTATTGAGAAACCAAATCGCACGACAGGAAAGAAAGATGTGAAATTTTCCTAACTTTGTAGCCTCTCGGATTAAATACAAACGTCTCTGTACTGATCCCTTAGACTCTACTAAGCTTGTCTGTGAACTACAAGACCCATGTAAACTAGAGCTCTGATACCAACTTGTTACGACCCGAATTTCCCACCCTCGGTAGTCGTGATGGAGCCTACTAATGTGAGCTAGGCAAGCCAATCCTTTAACTACTTACCTCATTATCCAATTATTTCTTTTTAACAATTATAAGGCGATAACATGACAACAGTGAAAATTTGAATTTAAGCGGAAGACAATAATAACATATATGAAAACTATATCTATTAAAAATACTTAAGCCTTAACGACCCCAAAACTTGGTGTCACAATTCCACAGACGGTCTAAGATTTACTATATACAAGGTTTGAAGAACATATCAATACACTGTTTCTAAATATAAAGAAAATGAAACAGGAAGTAAGGATGGAGGAGACGCTAGGGCCTGCATATGCCTGCAGGTCTACCTTGTATCTCCGTGTGGATTCAAGGTAGACTCCAACTACAGTCCGAAGTCAATAGCACTGGGATCTGCACAAAAGAGTGCAGAGTGTAGCATCAGCACAACCGACCCTATGTGCTAGTAAGTTTCTAGCCTACCCTTGGCGAGGTAATGACGAGGCTAGACCAGACTACCATATAAACCTATGCAGTTATAAAATATATAGCAGAAAGTAAAGCAGAATAAATAATTAAAGGTGGGAAGGGGAACATGCTTCGGGGAATAACATGTAAAGCAGAGTATCTAGAGAATTATAGGAAACCAAAATCCAACTACTAACAAGGGTAAGGAAAACAAAGGTAGATTTCACTTTCAGTTCACATTTTGTTGCAGGCGTGCAACCCGATCCCATTTCTCATATCTTGTGACAGGCATGCCACCCGCTCCTATTTCATTTATCTTGTGGCAGGCGTGCCACCCGCTCCCATTTCATGTATCTCGTGGTAGGCATACCACCCGCTCCAATTTCATGTATCTTTTTGTAGGCATACCACTCGCTCCCATTTCATTAAATCTTGTGGTAGGCGTACCACCCACTCCCATTTCATTATATCTTATGGTAGGCGTACCACCCGCTCCCATTTCATTATATCTTGTGGTAGGCGTACCACCCTCTACCATTTATAAGCGGACAATAATCACAAGAAATCCTGGCAAGGGAACAAAAGAAACATGATAACTTCCCGGCAAGGGAACAATGATGTTTTAACAATATCCTGACAAGGGAATAATACTATCAACAAACATCTCGGTAAGGGAACAATACTATTAAACAAACATCCTGACAAGGGAACAACGATGATAATAGTTGTCACGACCCCAACCCCGGTCGTGATGGCGCCCAACACTCTTCTAGGCAAGCCCGACCATTCACAATATTTTCCCCATTTCTTATACCGATTATGAATAATTAACACAGGGAATTTACCAAAACATTATCTGAGAAGTCTAGAAAATATCCATAAAATATGCGGAAGTTCAATTTAAAAATACTAAAACATAGCCCCATAGAATCCGGTGTCACGAGTTTAAGCCTCGAATACAGAATATCCACCTATTACTAATTTGTCTATGAAATACGGAATTAAAGATAGAGATAGAGGGGAGAGATCAAGGCTGCGAACGTCATGCAGCTACCTCGATACTCCCGGATACTGCTGCTCAGCTAAACAAATCCTCACTCAGCTTGTGGTGTACCTGGATCTGCACACAAGGTGTTGGGAGTAATGTGAGTACTCCGACCCAGTGAGTAATAAACATAAATAAAGGCTGATAATAAGAAATATTGGAAAAATACAAAGTAAACTATAACTGGCAGTTTAGAACATTTAATAGTGAAGCAACAAGTCAATGAAATAAGGGTACAGAAATATTAT
Source organism: Nicotiana glauca (assembly GCA_026770625.1). Lineage (NCBI taxonomy): Eukaryota > Viridiplantae > Streptophyta > Magnoliopsida > Solanales > Solanaceae > Nicotiana > Nicotiana glauca. The sequence goes on along the minus strand of MU755902.1, from coordinate 9,203 downwards.
GACAAGTATTACAGATAAGGAACAAATGCATGACTGCAATGCAATGCATATGACGGTACACTCTGGTACCCACTGCGGCATGCACCCCGAGCCATCCATTTATTTATCATCGATGACGCTCACTGGGGGGTGTGTAGAGACTTCGGAGAGGCTCCTACAGCCCAAACGCAATATCAAACCATCTCGTGGCATCAACTAGGCTCTCGGCCTCAATATCAATATAATCAACCAGGCTCTCTGCCTCAATATCAATGTACTCAACCAAGCTGTCGGCCTCAATATTAATATAACACTACTACGGCGCGCAGCCCGATCCATGCTCAGTCCATAAATGTACATAAGCCTCTTGGGCAATATTAAAATAATAGTTCTCAGCTCAAAACGTCAATAAAATATTATTTAAGTCTTCAAATCTTAGAAAGATGGCTGAGTTTGCAAACAGTATTTAAAACATTGGACTGAGGTCAAATAATATGCAAAATAATGCGAAAATAGTGATGTCAATCCCTGAAGGATTCAAATAATTGGCACGAAGACCAAAGGTAACAATTAAATCCAAGTGAAGATAATTCTCAATTAAGTTCTAGTAGAAAACACGGTAAAAACATCACTCAGGACGGACCAAGTCACAATCCCCAATAACAAATGACCTCGTGTCTCGCCTCAATATAGCGTTAAGATATGAAATTTTGGGATTTCAAACCCTCAAGATATCAGTTATATCAATTACTCACCTCAAGATGACCAAAGTCTAGCTCTCTATGCCTTTGCCTCTCAAATTATCCTCCTTGTGCGACGAATCTGTCCAAAATCACAACGAATATGTCGCATTATGCTAAGAGACAATACCCAATCGAAAGAAATCGGAAAATATCAAAATTCACGAAGTTGACAAAACCCGAGGCCCGGGCCCACGTCTTGAAACTCAGAAATTTTTACATCATCGGATTCCTTATCTCGCCACGAGTCTAACCATACTAAAATTATCCAATTCCCATAACATTTCGACCCTCAAATCTGTGATTCTATCCAAGAGGGTTTTCTACACTTTTCCAACAAAATTCACGGATTAAACGGCAAAACTTGTAATAGATTCAAGTTATATGACCGAAATTGAGTTACGAACACTTACCCCATTGTTCTCTATGAAAATCTGTCCAAGAATTGCCCTATCCGAGCTCCAAATCGCAAAAAATGGAAAATGGGAACGAATTCCCATTTTCAGAACTTAACATTCTGCCCAAGCCCATTCTTCATCGCGTTCGCGGCCCAGGCATCGCGTTCGTGAAGACCAAACCCCCTGCCCCTTCTCATTCACAGGCCTGGTCTCGCATTCCCGAAGGCCAATTACCAGTCCCTTCGCATTCGCGTAGGACAAACGACCGAGGCCCAAATTTTCCTTTTACGCATTTGCGGTTACCCTCCCGCGTTCGTGTAGTACCTTGACCTACTCCTTCGCGTTCGCGACTCCCCCTTCACGTTCGCGAAGGACAAAATCTCAGCCTCCCATTTTTCCTCTTCGCGTTCGTGAGACTTCCCTCTAGTTCGCGAAGAAGGAAACCAGATACCAGCAACAACAATTCAAATATTTCCAAAAATGACCTGTTGGGAATCCGAAACACCCCCGAGGCCCCCGGGACCTCAACCAAAAATGCCAACACCTCCTAAAACATCATTCAAACTTGTTCCAATTATCAAAACACCTCATACAACGCCAAAATTATCAAATTACATCGAATTCAAGCCTAAGTTCTTCTAAAACTTCCAAAACACGTATTCGATCAAAACCTCAACCAAACCACGTCCGAATGACCTGATATTTTGCACACACATCCCAAATCACCTAACGAAGCTGCAGCAACACTCGGAATTCCATTCCAACTCCCGGATCAAAATCCCACCTATCAACCAGAAATCGCCAAAATACTAACTTCGCCAATTCGAGCCTAAATCTACGTCGGACCTTCAAAACCACTTCCGATCACGCTCCTAAGTCAAAAAACACCTCCCGGAGCTAACCAATCCATCGGAATTCACATCCGAGTCCTTTAACACACAAGTCAACTTCTAGTTGACTTTTTCAAACTAAGCCTTCCTTAAAGAGACTAAGTGTCTTATTTCTTCTCAAAACCACTCCAAATTAACTCTAACACACAAAATATAGACAATGAAACATAAAGAAGCAGAAAATGGTAAGAACGGGATAGTAACTCATGAGACAATGTGTCGGGTCATCACAATAGCATATGAGGTGCAATAAACCACAACGGAGGCATAGAAATTACAAAACAAGACTCACGGTCATACTTGACACCGACGTGTAGATACTCGTCACCATGCCTATATGTCGTAGTCCACAATTAACACGTAGCAAATAGACGCAACTCCTAATCCCTCAAGTTAAGGTTAGATCAAACACTAACCTCGATGCCACGAACACAATTCACACTTTAATTATAGCTTTACCCGTCGATTCCACCACCAATTCGTTCATATCTAGTCACAAGTTACTTAATTACATCAATAAACGCTAAATGAGTCAATTTGAATGCCTAAAAATGAATTTTCCAAAGGTTTACCCAAAAAGTCAAAAATCGCCTCGGGCCCACATGGTCAAAACCCGAGGTTGGAATCAAAACCCCATCATACATTCCCCCACGAACTCAAATATATAGTTTGTTTTGTAATCAGACCTCAAATCGAGGTCCAAATCCCCAATTTTGAAAACCCTAGGTTCTATCCAAAACACCCAATTTCCCCCATGAAAATCATTGATATGAAGTTGAAATCATGTTAAAAGATGTTAAGAATTGAAGGATGTTAGTTAAAAATGACTTGCAATTAATTTGGAGAAGAAGTAATCCTTGAAAAATTATTTGTGCGTTTATGTTTAAGAGAATATGAAAAATGGGGTTTAAAATCGTCTAAGAATAAAAGTTGCAGGTCTCTGATATGGGAATTGCGAATAGGGGTTCACAACTGCGAATCCTTCAGAAATGTTGGACTTTTGCATTTGCGAAAGAAATTTTGCATTTGCAACAAATTGGTCGCATTTGTGATCACTGGCCAAGCTAAGGATCTTCGCATTTGCGAAGGGATCCCCGCATTTGCGATGCCGGAATTTGAAAAATATTACTCGCATTTGCGAGATGACGCAGCCCTGAGCTGGTTCACATTTGCGACCATGCCCTCGCATTTGCGACACCCGCATTTGCGAGCCATGCGAAGCCTGCAGGTCTAATCACACCAGCAAAAATTCTGCAATTTTTCTAAGTTCAAAATGCATCCCGTAGCCTATCCAAAACGCACCCGAGCCCTCGGGGCTCCAAACCAAATATACACCCAACCTCAGAAATATTATAAAGACTTATTCGTGAAATAAAATCACCAAAATAACATCATGAACATCAAATTGAACCTCAAGATCAATGAAATTTCTAAAAACTTCTTTAAACATCAATTTTGCATTTAAGGACCAAATCACATCAAACGGATTTCGTTTCTCACCAAACTTCATAGAATTATCTTAAATCATATATAAGACCTATACGGCACACCGGAACTAAAATACGAGCCCAATACCAACATGTTCTAATCAAAATTCATTTCCAAAATTTATAAACAATTTCAGAAAATAATTTTCTTCAAAAATTTATTTCTCGGGCTTGGGACCTTGGAATTTGATTCGAGGTATACGCCCAAGTCCCATATTTTCCTACGAACCCTCCGGGATCATCAAATCACGGGTCCAGGTCTGGGTCCATTTACTCAAAATGTTGACCGAAGTCAAATTAATTCATTTTATAGTTAAAATTTATTACTTTTTGACAGATTTTCACGTATAGGCTTTCCGTCTACACACCGGACTATGCACGTAAATTGAGGTGATGATAAAAGAGGTTTTTAAGGCCTCATAATACAAAATTCATTTTAAAAATAAGTGATGACCTTTTGGGTCATCATAGAGATTCATAGAGCTTCATTTTCAGACCAAATGATAAGCGAGGTCTACGCCAGAAATTTGTGGCCACATAAGTCTCACCATGGACGCGATAAAAATTATGCGGACTGCGGTGCATAAAGTTCAGAGAGCTCACAACTTGAGCAAAAGAAGGAAGTATGGTCCGAGTCAAAACTACGCGGTCGTTGAAGTTCATTATACGGTTACGATTGGAATTATGCGGCTCACGAAACTCATCTTGATCCAGATCCAGATTTGAAGAACGCGGACCACAGTCAAAATTATGAGGCTGCAAAAGAAAGAATGCATCCGCGCTCAGAATACGCGGCCACTTAATCTCCGCATATGTTTTTTTGTCCAAAAATTTCAGCTTAGTATAAATAGATGCCTTTCGATGCAATCAAATAGAAAGCCTTAAGGACACCTCTTTTTGACATTTTTAGGTTATCTTATGTTTTAGCTGAGCACTTCAGAGAGCTGCACATTCCATTTTGAGCAATTTTGTACTAGAATTATCTCTCAACATTAGATTTTCATATTTTAATCTAATATTATGAATTTATCTCCATTTCTTCTTTGATTTCTATGAATTCTATGAGTAGCTAAACCCATAGCTAGGGTTGTGACCCAACCTAGTATGGTATCTGATGGGTATTGAATTTTAGGGCTTGAATGTATATGGGTTAGTGATATTTAGCCTAGTTATTACTAGAACAATAGAATTAGTGGTTGTAAACACCGATTCATGCCTTTATGACTTAGTCTCTACTTGAGAAAGAGAGACTAGGTCTAGGAAAACTAGGCTAACATGAATTGCGGTGAACTCAAGAAATTGCTAGCCCCAATTAAAGTGTTAAATCTAGAGATAGTAATACCCGACTTGAGATGATATCATTTGAATTGCATGAATACCTATTTGGACTTGAGAAAACGAAATTAGGTAAAATCGCTCAAACTACCTAGAGGTATAGAGTGAGTACCCGGGTGCGATTGCTATACCACGACCCCAACTAATCACACGATTGCCCTAGATTCTTGATACCCGATAGATATCCACCTAGGTAAAAGTCACTACCCTAGTCTCTTTAAACACTTGAAAATCAATAACAAAAACATTATACTTAGTTGCAAATATTGCATGCAATAGAATAGAGTTAGAAGTAGAAATCAAAACCAAACATGTGTGGAAGTGTAATTAGATTCAAAACCCGCATTTAGCTTAGATATAAACCTAATTCCAATTATTAACTCCCTGTGGATTCGATCCTGACCTAGTTGGGTTAAAACTGCATCGGCCACCCTCTCTACTCAATAGTAGTGTAGGCTTGGACCCAATCAAGCCCTATCACTAAGTCCTTGGAGACTAGTTTGTTGAGTTGAATCAGACTTGCATTCCAAGTCTCTTATGACACATGAGGGGATCATTGTCCAACACACGTAAACAAGTGAGTTTATTATCTGAGAGTGTGGATAGATCCATCACATATATGTTGTTCATTCTTTTTCCCTACAAAACTATCTCGTTAGTGGTAAGATTTATCATAAAGGATTTTATAGAGGTGAAGGGTACCATGTTTCCTGTATCACATTGTTTTGATACACTTATCATAATGTATTTCATTTCACATATCAAGTAGACATTCTCAATAGAGTGAGAGTCAGATTTACCTACCTTTCCAACCCCAAGGATCTCACCTTTCTTTCCATTTTCAAAGGTGACATTACCTCCTTTAAGGTCCTCAAGTAAAAGGAATTGGTTCTTGCTTCATGTCATGTGCTTTGAGCAGCCACTATCCATGTACCATATTTGGTTGCTACCCTTCACTTGGACATGCAAAAAGAAATCAGGGGTTAGGAACCCAAACTAGTTTGGGTTCCTTTCGATAGGTAAAAGGATAAATCAAGTTATTTTTAGCCTAACTTGGCAGCCTATTTTTTCCTAGAATAATTTTTTTGTTCTTTTGACTTACCTTTTCTATTGCAGTGCATTCACTCTTATAATGACTAGTGTTACTGTCACACCTCTTTTTTACGGCGCTTACACCCCGCGAAGGGTATAATAAAAAGAGTTTTTCCAATTAAAGGACGGTCGGAACGGGATTATTTATTTAAAAGTTTCAGAGTCGCCACTTGAGAATATAATGGTGTCTCAA